>VKOC01017237.1:0-104088 GCA_009364415.1 Spea multiplicata
TCACTCCACTATCTACCCCCCCCGCTCTGCCCCTTCTCACTCCACTATCTACCCCCTACATCTCGTTATCCTTACTTACCTTGTTGAGTCCTGCGGTGAGAGCGGGAGGCGTCCGTCTTCCCGCTCTGCCGCGGTGCGAGTTGAAACGTCAACACCACAACGGAGTCACCGAGAGTGAGGGGCGCCGATCGGTTCCTGAAAACTTCACGAGCGACCCCTGCTCGGGACTTAAATTAAAACACCTTTTTTTTTTGGTTTAACTTTATATAACATCCTCTGTGTTAAATAAAGTTAAAAAAACTTTATGTAACATGGGGATGTTAAAGCTTTTTGTTTTAACTTTAATTAATATCCTCTGTGTTAAAGTTAAAAAACTTTATTTAACATGGAGGCTGTTAAATAAAGTTACAAAAAACCCCCCAATGTTTTAAGTCCCGTACGGCACCCCTGTTGCCATGGCGCCCTCTGCAACCGCACAGGTCGCACACCCCTAAGGCCGGCCCTGAGTATTACATCTCCATGCCTCCTCCGCACCGCTTTGCTTTTGCAGTCCAACAGGTCCTTCAGGAGCCCTTAGAATTATCGGTAAGGTTAATTATTAATAGTGTGGATGGATAGTGGATCAAAAGTTATGTATTTGGGCAACGCACCATATGCATTAATCTGCCTATACTCAAGCTTACACTCTTCATCCTTCTCCTAGTATCTTCTACCTCTAGATTGGATTCTACAGTCTAGGAACTAACCTTCATTTTAAATATAAAGTGATCAGATAAGTTCTAAATGGCTGCACTCTTACAGACTTTCGGCACATGCAGAGTCTTGTTAGACACCTTTCAGTACCCTTGGTGAGCTGGCACTGTTGTTGACTGGTAGGAGTATACTATGTGGGTTCAGGCAGCAGAAGTGTTCAGCCAAACCCATCTTCTGTAAGCCTAGCAGCTATGGGATATAACACAAGAAGTGAATGCACAGGGACTGTGCAGAATGGCTGGAGTGTCCCGTTAAGTGTTAGAGACTTACATTACGTAGGTACAACTGATCATTTAGTTGAAGAACTGCTAGGAATACTGAATGCATCTTTCACAAGCATTTTACTACAAGTCTAAACACAATGTTTAGGGATTTACATACATCATTAAGGTTATTGTTTTAACTGCTTGACGTGTTGGCGCACGCCTCTCAAATCTTTTGGTCCTGTCTGATTAGAATTTCCCAAGCGTCACATGGTCCCTACCTCTCTCTAACTGAATGAGACGTCACCTGTCTCTTGTACTCCGGTAAACCAAGGCCACGTTTTTCTTATCCGGTTTCTTTCCAAAGTCTGGGAGTGTCATATAAAAGGCATAGATATCCCCTATAGATATAAAATATATAACATTTGTTTACAGTAGATGCCTGTTAAGAAGACACCAGATTCAATTTTCAGATGTCTTCTATAATTTCATAATGTGCATATTTAAAAAAATGCCTTCCATTCCAGATGACAAAAAAAAAAAAAAGAAAAAATGTATTCCGCCTAACTGGGATACAAAAAGGAAGATTAATCTAGTCCCAACACACACTAGGCGGCTTCACCGGTGGGGCTGGATCACTGCATCAACTAGAACTCACTGGAGCGGACACTTAGTAAAGTGTAACAAAGTTTGCACCTCTTGAATGAACTGAAGCGGCATTCTACATGGAATCCCCAGCAGGGTATGCTTCCCTATATATTTAATAGACAGTGTAACAATGTATTCTGGCCTAGCCCAACTAGGCCTAGGGTGGCAGATCCAAGGGGATATTAGTCCCCCCCCTTGAAGCAAAACTGGGGTTTAGATCTTGGGTGATCAGGCTCCTCAGTGTGCTGCTATTCAATGGGCCGGTTGCACGGGAGATCTCAATAATGCTTCCATAGACTGCTTGGGAAGGCACTTTTGAGTCAGGGAGCGCTGAGATATAACGTCATACCCCAGCGGTGTACAGCAAGGACAGCAGAATGTGGAATGGGTGGCTGCACCGTGGGTTAGGCCTAGGGCAGCGCCCAAGGTACATCCCTTAGACCATATTAATTATTATTCTAATAAAATACTACATTAACACATTTTGCTTGTATTAATCTATATTAATATAGACAATCAGGCCATTAAAATATCTGCCACAATTAAAAAAAGGGTTATAAATTACAGGTCTACCGCTCAATAGCTGCATTACTTACTCATCAGAGACAAGTGAACTAGTACCTGGTACATAAATATGTAAAAAATGGTTTCCAGACTGAACTAGCTGTGCAGATTTAAGAGAAATGTAATTTTCCCCCAGCTGTATTTTGTTACACACATTACAGAGCCCTGTCTGATTGCCAAACACAGACAACACACATGCAAATATTTTTTGTATTTCTTTTATTTTAGATTATTCATATTGTGTCTTGATTGCAAGTGATGCAGTCTCTCACGCTGAATTAAAATCTTCATGTTACCCAGATCTCCTCTGGGAGAAGACAAGAGGTAGGGCAAAAGACACCTAAAATAACCAAGACAATCAGGGAATTGTATTTGCTTTTCATTATCATCTAACCGTTCTGAACTGTGTCTGATTTATGTGACAGAAACATTAAAACTGCCAACAAACTGTACAAAAGTTTTTTTCATTTTTTCCCCCTAACAACTCCTATAAACTTGGCAGCGAGAGCTGATGAAAGTATTGCTTTAGATGAGAATGTGTGAACAATAGGACATATAAGACAACTGTAATGTGTGGTTAGGGGCCACAGGGAGGTTGAAGGTTCGTGACTCTTGGAATACAGCCATACACACACAATTCGTCTTAACAACTCCCCTCTTTTAACAGAAATAGAAAGCCCAAATATACCAGATATGAGGAAAGGTCAGAGATTTATGACAAAGACCGACCCCTCCTCCCCGTAAACCTGGTCTTTACCAGAATAATTTGTCCCGGGTGCTGTAGCCTAGTAGTTTGTGCTGAAGCATTCCAGGTTATGAACATTCCTAATTCTCATGAAGTATGGATAAATAGCGTTGTCATTTTTCTGTTTTGCTGTATTAAAATATTCTGATACCCTCACAATTTTTTTTAAACAACGAGAATAGATTTTACAGGGGAACCATATTTTCCTACTTGACTGTCAGAAGGCGTCATTATCACAAAACATTTCAAATGGCCGAAGTGAGAAACAGGCTTCCTGTCCCAAAAATCCCAGGATAGAGTTCTGGGCAAAACTCTGAGGAACTTCAGTGGACCACTGAGTGCAGCCTCCAATCAGAAGTGGTAAAAGCTAATTTTAAATATGCTTGGGACAGGCATGTTTTCCTGAATCCAAGACAAGACCAAGGATTGATTAAGGTCCACACCTCTATATCAGGAAAAATGGTCAAATGGTTCTTATCTGCTATCTGGTGGACAGGAGGATTTTGTCCTCTGGGCCCTGAACTGCAGAACTATGGAAAGTTTTAAAGGCAAGGGCTCTTGGGACCTGGCTTGTAGCACATCTTTATATACTCAGTAAATGTTTAGAGCTCCAAGAAAAGAGGGACAACAATGGAGGAAATAAGGATGGAGTGATTTGGTTCCCATAGGTTTGAGGTCCCTCATGAAGCCACACAATTGGGTTGTATGGGATGTCAATGCTTTCTTCAAGAGATTCTGAGAAATGAGGGAAAGTTTACATAAAATGCTTTGTGGATATATGAGCTATATATATACATATATATTATCGATATATTATGAGATATATTATTGATGATTTGTAATGCAAAATTGGTGGTTTTAACTTAACAGGGCATTTAAAAAAAATATCAAATTGTTATAATTTTATTTATTGCTAGGACATTTTCCTAGCTGCTTTTCTGCTATTTTTTTTGTTTCAATTGCACATGAAAAAAAAATCCTACAATGCACATTTTCAAAGACATGATCATAAGACTGAAATATTACTGAAAAGAGATTGACCTATGCAAAAAAAAATCCTTGAATATAAAAAGGACCTGACAGTTACAAATCTTTGTGGGCAAGGTATAAAATGCTGTCACTGCATGTATATATATATATATATATTAATTATATAATATATATTATGTGTATGTGTGTGTATATAGATTGCTGTGCTCTGTAGAGTAAAGCGTCTTATCCACTCTTGCTCTCCTTAAACATAGTGAATCTATGGCTGCTGTTCTCAGACTTACCTGCGTGGGTCAGAGCTGTCCCTATCCTGCCCTCCTCAGATCTAACAGGATCGTAACAGCTGTTTGTTAGTGGAACACTGGCTACATATAGAATTGTTATAATTCCACTAATAACAATCCTCAAACAATATTGCATATATTTCTTTAGTTTCAAAAGAATTTTAGTTTAGAAAAAAAACAGACCAAGTCCTAACTGCATTTTGGTAAACAATACATTTTGAAACTCCTAGGAGGTATCATCTAATAATGGTGTTTTGTGTTTTTTTTTTTTTGAAGTTCATCGTATGAGTTTAAAACTCCCATTTCCTGACTTTAAAACGTTGTTGTCAGATGATTTTAGACAGCAGCATATTAGTCATCTGTATGTAGTTTAGTTCTGTTATCTTAGTCGAGTCTACTGGACAAACACACTTATCATGCTGTCTTGCGGTAAATACAATGTCTCCGTCTTAATGTGACTCATGAAAGTCTATGGAGAAAATGACTTTCAGGACTTCATTTGGTACTTGTATAAAAAAAATCCTCTCAGAGTGCGTGTGAACAGGGAAAGTAACTCAAACTAGCACAACTTAAAGGCTACTGGCAAAAAATACACACTTATGTTCAATGTTCTACTACATCATTATACGGAGAATTAAAAATAATTATTTTCCCATGAAACGTCCCCTTTAACTGCCATAAAACAATCAACAATCATTTGTGGGTAGCGGGTGGTACCCAGCTATCATGGCTACTTACAATGAAACCTTCAGGTATGGAAGTAAAGTATGGTTACTGTAATAAGCAGTAAAGCATACTTTTCTTCTCGTTATACATGCAATGCCATTGTATTGAATGAGTAGAGAGATTGTTTACAATGCCTAGGGGCTTTAGCGATGTATGTATGATTGAATATGCAGGGCTTCCATTAGGCAAGAGCAAGTATGGCCTGCTGTTACAAGGGCTGCTGCTTACTGCTCTCACCCTCTCTCATGGTCTTTGGTAATGCAGAGCACAGAGATATAATTACAATATTCCAGAGCTCCACTTCTCTCTGTAACACAGAGCACAAGAGTGAGAAAGAATGGGAACCTGTTTGGCCTTTCCTAAAGACAAAGGGGCCCCAAAGTCCCTCCTTGCCCGGGGCCCCCGCAAACCCTAAGGGCAGCCATGAGCATACACAATATACAATACCTGCTCAGTAAATTGGTGGAGAGATAGGAGCTATCGTAGTATATGTGCAGACACTAATGATATGCAACACCAGGCGACTGGGCCCACTGGTGAAGAGAATGACACATAGGATGGATAGAACACGCAAACAGAGGGCAGGAGGAAGGAGACGAGAGAAATAAAAGGTCACGGACAAAAAGGCCTGTAAGGCACTGCGGACATGGAAATGGACTCTGATAAAAACATGTAGGTCCAGTGGGGCAGAAAAAGTGCGTTACTGGAAAATAAAGAAGGGATTAAGAGGAAAAGAGTGGACATGGAGGAGTGGTGCTGGTGGGATGTGTTAAGATGCCTGGTAGGCGGCAATGGTGTGGGGACCCAGATCTACAAGTTCTTACTGATGGCAGAAATAATAATGCCATTAGTGGCAGAAATGTAAGAAATATATAGAGGGAAGACCGGTGGAAACCAGATGCTTAGATGCCAGTCTATAGGTCCATGCTTGCTATAGCTACACAACCAAAACGGTTACATTGTAAAATTACTAAGACTGCCCAAAAACTGTAAACCCATGTTACAAAGGGCAACCGTCAACACTATGATTAATACATTTATTAGTTTTCTCTTTCAAATGTGTATTTTATTTAATGGAATATTAAGATTATGAAAATGTTTGGGTTGGGGGGAGGGTAAAACAGCTATTAGTTCTATAATAGTGTGTGACATGTGATAAAGCTGCATATTGCTCACTCCGGTAACACTAAAGGGGTTAAACTAAGTAACTGGTAAGGAACCTTAATATTTTTATATCGCCCAGACGTGAGGCTTATCCTGAGCTGGAAGTGGACAGATTAATGCATTTAATATAATTGTTATTACAGGCATGTGTTCCCAAATTTTATGAGGTTTGTTTTACTTTGAATACATGCCACCCCCTAATTGACTTGGATTAAGACTTGGTGTGTTCATTTGGAAGAATGTTATTCATCTTGTTAATATCGCAGACTTTACTATAAATTATATACAACACTTTGGTGATTTTACTGTCTGTTAAAAATGTAGCCTACAAAGCAAGACCCTACAATACACATTTCAGCGCAGTTTATAACAGATTAACTTCCTTGCGTGCCGTTGGAGCCGTTAACCCTGTTAGTGCCAGAAAAGAATAGCTGAGGGTGGCTTCCAGCTTTTGTAAATAATATTTTTTAGGCTGTAGTAATTGTACTGTTATATCACTTAGATATCATTTCAGATGTTGAATATTGTGGGTAATCTATATGTCGTAAACACCCGGGACTGGATGATCTGTAGAAAGAGACCTCAAGTACTCTAAAAAGTGACAAATTTCTACTTGCTGCTGCTGAAACGTTTCACTTTGACTCTTTAATGGTTCAGAATGGCACATAAACCACCCACACCCAATCTGAACACAAGAACGCCAAGGAGGAGGTTCATCGACCTTAACAGCCAAGGCTGTTTTATGTTTATATTTGTAAAACACGTATGCCGAGTCATTGTTCAACCCTTGTGTTCTTTTTGCTCTGTTTAGAGTACTACATTTTTTCAGAACCTGAATATTTGCACTAATACGATACATCCATAAGACGCTGTTAAGGAAAAGACCCAATTTTAAAAAACTTTTATCAACAGAATAGGCACCACTGCTTAACAGATACCTAATTTACCCCCGGCAACAACACCCACTACAACAATGTCTTTATTTTATATACATTTTTATTATATTTTGGAAGGTCAGGACACTTCCTTGCACATAATACTATAATTTTTTTTTAAACTAGTTTTTGTTTGTGTGGAACATGGGCTTACTTTACATTTTTCGATAACCTTTTTGTTTCAATGTTTATTTTTTACAACTTTCTTTGTGCTGCTCTAATCGGAGAACAGTGCAATATCAATAAAAATGACATTGAGGTCTTCGTAGAACCACAGGGATCTCTTGGTGGATTGCAGGTGCCCCTAAGCATGACCTAGCGAAAGTTTCTCCGTTTCTACACATGGTAAAAACAAATATCGGTCCTCGTGTCCTGCAAAAAGAAAAGACAAGCAAAAACATGCTTTATAAGCGGTAGCAAGTGACCAATGTCTATGTATTGGAGCGCACATGGCTGGCAGAATGAGCACACAGGGTTACAATGTGAAATGCTGTTTGTTTAGATGAAAGACCAATTAACTGACTCCCACATAAAAGGGGACACAGTTACCATTTTTAGTGAATTAATTTACGTAGCTTCAGGAAAATCACATCTCCAGCATTCAATAGATTGGTTAATGTGTTGTGATTAGTGCTTTGTGTGCAAACCAAGCCCTGAAAGTTTCCCAGCAACGGGCAGATACAGCACACCTCCTCTAACAAGTGTTTGGTTTCTAGTTGCCTGGCAGAGGCAGGAATAGTCCCGGTGTACAAGCCCCTAGATTGTACATTTTACTACTGCCAGCGTGTGATCTAAAAAATTATTATTGGACCAGAGGCAAAAGAAAATGAGCAATCAGGAGATAATCACTCTAAATGTGGGAGGTATGAAGTTTAGTACATCTCCGTCCACCCTGATGAGATTTCCAGACTCCAGGCTGGCACACATGCTGGATGGCAGCGATCGGGAATTTAGGGTTGTAAACGGTCAGTATTTTGTAGACAGAGATGGCACTTTGTTCAGTTACATCCTGGATTACTTGAGGACATCTCAGCTGTCCCTACCGTCTAAATTCTCAGATTATGAGAGACTGCAGAGAGAAGCAGAATTTTACCAGCTAGCAAGCCTGGCCGAAACGCTGGGTCGGGAGACCTCCTACCGCCCTAGAATGGAAATCTTGGAGGTGCGTTTTCTGCTCCAGGAATCCCATGCCTTCTTCCGCCTGTTTTGTTCATGTAGCAGCACCATCGAGATGTTGGCAGGCCGAATATTAATGTATGTAGAGCAACCCATGGGAGGTCAAGGATGGAACTTCCCCTTTACTTCACAGAAACCTCTGGCTCCGGTTCCTCTTCAGAGACCTTCACACCATGACCTTGTCTTCCAGTGTGGAACAGACTACTCCACTGGAGACCAGTTTGGAGCCAGGTAAATAGTGTAACTTTACTGATTGTATGATGCTGTGTTATATAACTGTATTCTTTACGCCAGACATCTTGCATGAAAAGCACTGCCCTGTTTATTTAGAAACAATGTTTTCCTATTAACGTTACTAATCATAGCATCTCTACCGTTCCAAATCAGCAGATACGGAATGCACTAAACAAATTAGGGAAAGATGGCAACTGTCCCAGCCCACCTTAAACTGCAAAAATTAGAAGAAAAAAAAAAATGTATTTTCGGTGATCTTACCTTATTCTTTAAAGTGGCAACCAAGAGTCCCACACAGCCTCACCAATAAGGAATGCATATTGAAATTGAACTATTTATTCAGTAACCTGTAAAAACAACTTACATTTAGGAGAAGCTGCAGCTCAATGCCTCCTCCGTGGGCCTGTTTCTGTGTAGGAAAGTACTCCCTCTGAGATCAATATAAGCGCACATGAGATCAGCGGGTCATTAGACTCGGAACCTTTGCTAACAGCATCGATATATCTGCCAGGGGCAGAAAATGTATTCGGCCCAACACACCTCCTGTGAGCTAAGTAACTGGGAATGAGAAGGTGGAAATCCCCTCACAGAAGTGTACAAGGACCACTCGGCCATCATGAACATTAAAAAGTCCCTTTAAGTATACCTGATAAAAATGAATGCAAATGTTTTAATATTACCACCATTACTGTAAAATAACTAGTGCAGGGGGGGGGGGGGGAAGTAAAAATGTGCTCATCCAGCTAATATACCTTTCTCTGGTCAACCCAGTCCTTTCACAAATGATTAAAAAGAACAGTTATGATTTTGGTTGTTGATCAGAGGGAGTTTCATTTGAAATGTTCACCTTACAGTAGTCAAGTTGTAGTGTTGTTGAGGTAGTGTCAGCAATATCAGATGAACCTCCTGTCCTAAAGTTACCTCCCTTCTTTATAAAGGCTGTCTGAATTAATCAACCAAAATTGTCAACTTAGGACAGAAATAAGTTAGTCGCAGAGAGCGTGAGTTATGGGCATGCATTTAAACATCAGAAACACCCTGACTCCTTATCGTACCAACTGTGGGAAAACAACTGAATGGCTCAGTGTTAACTCACCCAGCAGGACACTGCATAATTAAAGTCTAAAGAGGAAAAGACTTCATTAGCATTGCCACCAAAAAAGATTAATGGTGCGTTTGAGCAAGGGAAATGAAGCCAAACATTACTGACATCCTCCAGGTCTGCAGATAAGGGACGTTCATTGAAGAACCTACATTACTGTACACAGCACCGTATTTCAAGGAGAAGAGGGTCTTTCCCAAGAGACTTCCCCCTTAAAGATACCTTTCTGTACGGGATACAGATTATAGGCTTTTTAAATCACTTTTCATTTGCATATGTGCCTCTATAGACTTAACCATCATCTTTTGTGTAGAAAAATGTAATGTGTAGAGGAAAGTGAGACAGGTCAGCTATAACACCAAAATTACAGTTTGAGGTTTTGACCAGGAACAAATCGATACAAGAGAGGGGCAGCAGGGTAGAAAGTCTTGAAATGGAAGATCGTTTAATTGGCCCCTTTCAGAGGTAGAGGTGACCGCTATGTAACATGAAGTGCTCCTTTACCATGTATATAAACCAGAACTCCCCGTATTCTATTACATATTATCTTCTTGCTCTATAGGTATGTATCCATACAGCCTGATCAAAGGAAACTGCTCAATGGAACCAATGTGCTTGGACTGCTGCTTGACATCTTACTGAAGGAGGGATTCTTCCTAATAAGCACACGGTCTGTAGCATCCGAAGAAAAGGTGGAATGCTACACGTTCCAGAGGAAGAAGAGAGCAGAGGTTCTAATGATTAACGAAAGGACCAAAGAAGAAAACACAACAACATCTGTCCAAGTGAAGCCAAGCAAATCAAACAAAAAGAGATAGTGAATGGACACCAGTTTTAGAATACAGACAGAAATGTAAAGTTCAAGATGACCGGGCTGAATCTCATTTACTGATTTTGAACAGTGTTTGTAAAATCAAGGGACTTTTGTTATTCAGGGACCAATACACAGCTACATCTTCTACCAAGGGCAACCCTGTGTCCATTTTTTCCATTTCACCTATACATTGTGTGCTTTGTTTGGTTTCAGTAGTTAATTTAGAACAAAAATCATAATAGCTTTGTCGCCAAATAAAACCTCAGTACAAGCAATAGATTACGCAAGTTCCCTTCAAGTACCAGATTCACCCCCCCCCCCCCCCCAGATAGCGGCCAATAACTTGTTTAAAAGTATAAAAAGACCTCAGAAGTCTCTACAAGTTTATGGAACTTTGAGTAAACACTTTGGACACTGCCAAGCGTTTCAAATAGAAACTTCTACATACAAGTTTTCGGGACGCATAGGCCTGTGATGCCCCTAGTCCTTAGCTCTAGAAAGCAGAGATTATAAATAGCTCACGGCTTCTGTGTGGATCGGAATATTAACAGAACGGCTTTGAGTCAATATACACACATTTTTGAAGCCTTCCTCTCTGTGCATTTCTATATTCCGCATATTATTGGGTGGTAACGGGTAAAAATTGTGTGCGCTTAAGAAATGAGCAGCCCTTTCTGAACCACTGAAAGTAATGAGCATCCAAAGTGATTTATATTTAAGTATCTTTATTAAGGCAATGCATCTTTTTCTAGATCGGCAAGGTTATTCTGCCCCATTATTAAAGTGGATCTATCGCTGTAAGAACCAAAATAGATTAAAAAACAAACAAAAACTATGTCAGAAAAAACTGTTACAAAGCATGAACCACGCAATCCATATTCTGTCACTGTTTGAAAAAAAAAAAACCCAGCAATAGTAATGTATAAAAAATAAAATAGAAAAGGGTGCTGCGGTGCTCTTAATGAGTTCCTCTCTCCGTTTTCGTAGCTTATGGTTTGCGCATGCATTAGATCTCCTCTACTTCATGAAGCAATGCATGAACCTAGTGGCAACCAATCTTGGGGGGGGGGGGGTGTCGCAATCATAAAAACAATTATACACAGCCATATTTCTCAGAGGTTTAGCTTTAGACATCATATTTAACTATATATATATAGTACGTACTCACGACCCACCACCCAGATTGCACACAGACAAGACTTGCCAGGACTGCAGCCACAGACATTAGCACGCACATAAAAGGCACCCACAGGGGTCGCCCCGCAGTCTTTAATAATTCTATCTTTTAGGCCCAAAACAGTAATATACAGACTGCCAGAATACACACATTACGCTAGTATTACAAATCCCGGCCCTGAAACACACACACATTCATACTCGCCATTAAACCGAGACACTGGGTTACACTTGCATGCACACTCACTTGCTTTAACATTCACTTCTCTCCCCTTCCCAGCCATTTTTCCTTTCTCCTCTCTATCCCCATCGCATTACTACTCTCCTTACTCCCATCCTTCCTCTTATTTGTCATTATTTTTGGCCTCCCCCTCTGGTAACATGCATGCACCTACACACGTGACCCCACTCCGATCCTGCCTCCCTCTTCTCAGCATATCCCGTGGTTGGCAGTAGTAGTAGTAGCAGGGAGCGGATCTGCTGCGTCCTGTGTTTGGGGATGGTAAGTGGGAGATCTATGATCCCCCTAACCTGCCCATAGCCCCGAATGGAGACTCTTGGGACTAAAGCATACTTTAGCCCCAGTCTCTTCATTCGGGGGTTATGTTGCAGAGATTCAGGGACTCTGCCCCCCCCTGATCATATTAATGGGGGGCCCAGTAATTTATTGGGGGCCCCTCTAGCAACACCACTGCATGAAATTGTGGCCAGTTGAGGAAGCCTGGCCTACAGCATGATATCCTCCAACAGACTGCTTCAAGCACCTGGGTGGAGGAGAAGGGTTTAAACCTTGATGTTAAGTGATGGACAGGAGGCAAGGCACGGATCAGAAACACGTATGTGGTAGTTTATCAGAGATCCCCTTTAGATTGCAGATTGCTTCAGACAGCCTCTATAAAGCCGGGAAAGGAGAAAGGAAAAAACTACGGTAGAAGAAATGGATCAGATAATATTTGCCTTAACACAAGATGCCAATCTCAGCCTCCATAAAATTAACTTTCAAGCTTCAATCTATTATCTTTACTATTTTTAATTAAAGCCCGAGTTGTAGTGCTTGGTAACGGGCGAGGAGATTGAACCAGTACCGCTCCCCAGTACACCAATGCCCAGACCTGGTGCGGAACAAAAAGTAAAGGTTATACATTTAAGAAATGATAACAGTGAGTGTCACAGATCCTTATTAAGGAGACTGTACAGTTAGTACATTATAATTGTGGCGCTATATTTGTTTATTAGCATCATACAGCGTATGAGAATGAAGGGACCAGAGTACCCCCTTCAGCTGGTTGGGACACCGTGACCCGAGAAGTTTAATTGACAATTACTTAATATCGCTACTTTATGTTGGTTCATGTGATCATAACTGCCTCTCGTTATCTTTATCGCCTTTCTGATAAGAGTAAAATAAGATAAACATAATTACAATATTAACAGGAATCTGGCCATGAAAACATTATTTAATCATTATTAGTACTTACACATTTCTTTATTAAGGCTTTATTGCAGATAAAAATCATTTAAATTAAACCACCTCCTAAGGGCTATATCTTGTGTTTCGTTTTCATCACCTGAGATAACCCCCCCGTGAAAATGTCCATGTCATTTTGTCACATTTCACAAACAAACCTGCTGCTAACAATTAAAATTAATTAAACCCCTCAATCACAAATTAACGGACGTGGTGGATGTCGCTGGACATAAAGCTGGGCAAGAAATACAAAGCAAAATGGCAAAGCATGAGTCACGCCTGGTGGTGGTGCTGTAATAATACGACTGCATGAATAGCGTCAAAACAGCCCTAGTAAAATACCTGTTGTATTAGGTTCAGGAATATATATTGTTTTATGGGGTGTGTTTCACTATTCTCCCATAATGCTAAATTCAAAGAAATAAAAGTTTGAAAAAAAAAAAAGATGCACAGCTTGTATATAACATACAAAATAGATGAATACTAGGCATTTAGGGTATTTTTCCCAATCAGGGCAAGTTAATATATTTTTGAGTATTTTTCCCGCATTGACTCTAGCTGCGCTCAAGTTAGATACCTGTAAAACTCAAAAAAAAAGTACGAAATTGTTTGCCTTTCATCCCCCCCATACATTTATAAATATGATTTCAAAAGGGAGCCCTACTTGCACTGAACACACACATATATATATATACCGTAGTTAGTGTGGGTACATTGACAAAGAGGGACATAACGGCTTCACAGCGACGTGGTCCAAACGCTTGCCTATCGGCTTCATAAAGCCGGGAGTACAGACAGGCTTTAAAGCCATGGATATTTCAGTATATAGTTTGGGTAAATCCTGAAAATGCTGGATTACACTTCTTTAGGGTCACTAAATGCAAACTGTTTTTAGAAAGGTATTATTTCCTAGACAGAGCATAACTATCCTATCACACAAGCAGCGGAACAAATCCTTTACAACAACCGGATACAATGAGCTTTAAACACTGATGTCGTTGTAAACGTACAAACTAACAGCAACAGTATTTTTGACGCTTAACTAAATGCAACACGCTCCCCTCTAAAATTTGAGAGGGGAAAACAAGTTGACATTCATTTCCAACAAAAGAAATTAACTGAAACCTACAAGACCCATTAATGTTCGACTTGGGGCAAGAAAGTCAGCAGAATAGATGGATATTCTAAACTCCCATACGGTGCACACGGCCGTCTAAAACTACAGGTCAATTGCCAATTTAATAACAAAGTTTGCTAAAACATTTCTAATTGGCCTATTTGTTTTGGTCATGCCGATTTCCTTCCCCCGCAAAGCCTTATTTTTAGTAAAAATAGTGTATAAATATACCTATGTACTAGCTCAGATGTAGAAAACCAGAAATGTCTTCCAAACAAAGTAATTTTGGTGATGTCAGCATTCAAGGATTTGTTGGCCTATCCATCAAGCCACAAAGTTGATTGAGTTTGCAGAGGTGAAATGTATTTCCGCAGACTGCTACGTTTCACGATGCTGGCTTCGTTCGGTAGGAAAATGCATGGCAGCGGCATGGCTTGAATTGAGCGAGTTTAGGAATACATTTTTAAGGTTATCATCCACAAAATGTTAACCATTGATGCACAGAAGAATCTCGCGTCTTTGGAGTTCTAGGTCACAGTTACATGTGAAGCAGCGGGATTGTGGACAGAAGCAACGCCATCCTTCTGCCTTCCACCCCCATAAGACAAGTGCTTCGGAATCTCACAGCTGCACAGCTTTGCTAAATGCCAAAATAGAAGCTTATTCACATCTTTTTATATAGATCTATATAAACCTGCTTGATTCATGCTACTGAGTCACACGCTTAAAGATCAGGCCCGCATTTACAGAACTTTATTATTAATCAGTCATAGACAGAATGGTATGGAACAGATCAGAACATCAGATACTTAAAATTACTGTGCCGATTATAAATACCAAATAACCCTTGTATCTCGCCACATTTCACAATGCATACATATATAATATAAAGAGTGTTTACCAAGGAAACCACAAACACGGCACACAAAGAAACAAGCTAGCGGCAGTGCGCTACTCACAGAAGTCCGTTCTGCTGAACGAGTTTGACAAGACGTTGGAGACCGGCCAGCTTTATTCTAGCAGCACTGTTAATATTGGAAGGATATGAAAGGGTTAACTCCAATATTTACGTGCTGCTAAAGCACAGCTGACAAGAAATCACACAAATCCATGGCAGCTTGTGTGTCGATGGCTGGAAGTCCTTGTGTTTTGGCGGCAGCACAATATGGCCTGCACCTCTGTGTAACTCACAAACCATTATGTGCTGCTACTGCACTCCAAGGTAAGGAAGTCCACGCGCCCATCGCAAGGACCTTGAAAGGAAAAAAGAAAAGAAAATGGAAATATAAGTTGCGCATTTATCACAAAACTAAATACCAGCGTTAGAATATTCATTGCATCCTTTAACCCCTTCAATCCCAGGGGTTTTTGGTACCTCAAGGCCCAGAGCAATTTTGTCATTTTTGCGGTATGCCGGTTTAGCGATTATTCCCCTTTCCTGTGAATAGTGTACCCATGTAAACTATATATTGCTTTTTTCAAGGAGAGATAGAGCTTTCCTTTTGACTACCCAATAGTTGGATGATTAGCTGAAAATGTAAATCAGAAATTTTAGTAAAAACTAGCAAAAATTTGTAAAAAAACCCCCCAAAAAACTAAATATTTAAATTTTCCCTCTGAATCCTAACAAAATTAGGTAAAGTGATGGAAAATCCCCTCCAAGTTTATTAATTCAGGTGTCCTGATTTCAGAAATACCTAATTTATATAGATTTACCATACTTTCCCAGCATTTGTATAATTTTTATGGTTTGGGGGTTGTGAACGGGGCAGGAGGATTATACTGGGTAGATGTTATGCTAGGGCAATGGGATGTAAGGTTTTGTTTTTTTTTGAGATTATATATATATATATTTTTTTTTTTATTTTTTACAAAAAAATGGCTAGAGGTCCCCTTTGGGACCTGAACATGCCAGTGATGTCATCCCTCAGCTCACATTTTTTTTTATCATCATTTTTTAAATGAATCCTGTCCTCCGATGAATTTACGTCAGCAGTTTAAAACGTAACAGCTTTGCGGCTGTCGTGCCGGAAGCCGTTACATCAGATTGGACAGCAGAAAACAGTCAATAGACCGTTTTAAATGCATCAAGTGAATATTTATACACATTTTAACACAGTTACAGCCCATAAAATGTAGAAGAAAAAGCATTATTTTGATTGAGGGTAGTAGTTTTGCTGAATTATTGTGTTGCATGACAATAATCACAGGTTGGGTGGCTAAAACCACCTGTAATCTGCCGTCCCCCCGACCCAGTTTGCTCCACTATCTAATCATCACTTTTCTGAGCAGCAAAGGATTGTTTTTTTTTTATATAGTTGCCATAATAAAGATGTGTTGTTGTTTATCAAGTGTATTTATTATGTGTGTACATTTCAACAACTGTATGTGCATTTTTTTTATACCATAGATATACTACATGGCCATCTACATATAAACATAGATGATATCTTATAACATGATAATCAAAAGGCAATTACTGTACATAAAAGCACAATGCGGATAAAGGAAGAGAAACAACTTGGCGTACACACCCCGACGATTATCTGATATGATTTGAACGGCACTTCTACAATATTCAGTGCAACATCATTCGGTGAAAGGTGCTTTAGAGGACTCGACGCTATCCGAGTCAGAAGCTCATTACGTGCATATTTATGGAAAAAAAAAACCCACTATGTAATAAATAAAATCTTTACAAATCTGCCCGAAAGGGTGTTACCTTTGACAGCCATTAGCAGTACTGTTAACGTTAATACTACCCTATGCAACGCTGTACAAATGCGGAACGAACAGTTGCCCCCATGTACAATGCATTACCTTTCCGGACTGTCCCGTGTACAATGCATTACCTTTCCGGACTGTCCCGTGTAATAGGCAAACAGCATTCTAGCACCCAACATTCTGGAAACAATTTGGAAAAAGAGCAGTTTAGAAGTTAGCACATTAGCATACATAATAGAACAAAAATTGTGAACCAAATTAAGTTGATGTTGCATGGGATAAGATCAGGAAGAATAGCATTACTACCGGAAACAGATAGACATTCACTAGATTTTAGTATAATATAGTATTTTAGTTATATTTAGTCATTTGTGACATAACTAGTTTGTTATTTTTATTATTTGGTTTTGGCATATGGGGGGAGGGTATCAAGAGGGTATCACACATATATATATATATATATATATATATATATATGTAAAATCACACACACCTATATCTATAGTAGTGCATGATGATTCTTGCCTGCCTTCCCCTGTGAATCCTGTCTGTCAGTGTGCGTTTGTACACCAGCGTGGAATGTTTGGTCAGAATCCAAGGGGTGCAAAAAAATAAATAAAATAAATAAATAAAAATAAAAATGTAGCAGATGCTTAACCCCTTCAGTGCGACAGTCTTAGCCCCCTACATTTATTCCAGCGCAGAACAGATGAAATGTCTAAACTATGATTTAGACAAAGGAATAGTAACATATATGAGATCACGAAATCACCATTATGGCTACTATGAAAACTACATCACACAATATATATTATATAAAATAAGAAATGCTGTTCCACCTCCCCCAGAGTATTTGTTTTTCTTCCATCAATCATTTGCTACTCTACTGGCCCCCCAAACAAACCAGAAGAAAAATTCAACTGCTGACTCCTACTGTGCCCCCCTATAATTCTACTCTATTTGTCCCCCAATTTGTCTCAACTTTCTCTGGGATTTCATACCTAGCATCCTTAAAGCCATCCGTTCTCCCCATCCTCTTACCTCACTCCCCTTTAAAATATAAATGTTTCCTTCTGTAACAGTACCGCGGACATTTTTGTGCATTTTGTCAGTTTCAGTTAAATTGTAATATTTTTTTTATTAATTCTGTTGGCAATCTATAGATAAATGTAGTGCAATTATATACATTAATAGTGAATGGTAAAAGCAATATTGCAGAAGTGACAGCGGCAGTCAGGCTTAGATGTAATGTAAGGAGGGTGGTAGAGGAGTGGATGAGTATAAGAAGCAGCGGTTATTACAGTAACAGACAGTATACACGAGATCGCTTCAGAGCGGCCATATGCCCAAGACCAGAAAACGATTCTAGCGTAAAAGTCTATGCTTCTATTTAAATTTTTACAACAAAATGTCAATCAGGTTAAGTTTCTGAAGTTTATTTTTTCTTTTAACCCAGTGAGTGCTAAATTAATCTGTATTTCAGGAATTGTTAAGCTATTCATAAATCCCTAGGGAAACCATGTAGCGCATAATTAAAAAATTTATATATATATATTATATATTGTTTTTATACAGGCCAAGACAACAAAAAGTTAACATTTATAGAAATCAAATGCACAAGCACTAGTAGGAAAGGGTATTGAGCAATTACAAGTATTTAACCAATTCATGCCTCATAACAATGAAGGTAAAAAGTCAAGTAAACAAACTGAAGAATTTTTTGACTTAAAAAGTAAAAGTCATAAAAAAAAGTGCTGGGATTATATCGAGCTCTTACAGGTAAACCAGGTTTGTATTCAGATGCTATTTCCATACAATGTGCTTATCCAGCAGTAAAAAGAGTTTAGTAAAAACGATTTACACTGCACTATAATCCTATAGGCCCCGAAGTGTATAACAGCCCCCTGCTACTGGCGTTATTTAAACCTAAAACATCGCAGTCCCCTCGCTCAGTCATCCCTGCAAGGTGAGAAAATCTTCCCCAAGACATCCGCCCTCATGAGTGCTTTAGGACAAGAAGCAATTTCTTCACGGGTCGCACGTCTGTCACCCACACGCAAACGAGAAACAAAGAAAAATGACATCATAGAGCTTCAGTACAGCGTGAAGACAATTTTATTCATCGCAGATAGATACAGATGTCAGAAGACAGAGGGGTATCGTTTGTAAACAGGGGCTGATCTGGGATATTGCACTTTATTCAAACCCTGCCTCGAATGCTCATCACCAATCACTCCAATGCACATCATCCACCGCATCAAAAAGCTGAAACGCAATGTGAGGGAAGTTTATATAAACAAAATTATCTCCCCTTAAATATAAAATCAAACATATAACGTAGCAGGTCCTGTGCTGGTAGCGATTTGTTGGACGCAGATTTCTTGATGGAATAAAATTTATAAAAACAGACTGTACTATGTCGAGTATCTGGGTAACTAATTACAAACGCACCGGACAAGGCAGCTCTCTTCAACCCCCAGCAGTGAACAGATGATTAACATCAGGAATACTCCGCACCCCCACAATGCCGTCCCAACGACCCACTGTATCTCACCCGGGACGTAACAATGACTTAAAGCCTCGTCGTGTCAGTGTTTAATATACAGAAATAGTGACCATGCGCTCGGTTACTGTGCGGCTACACAAACCTTACATTTAATTGCATTTTATGACACAGAAACTGCCATGTGGCACACAACAGGTACATTTATTAAGTAGCAGATTCAATATCACATCAAGGGAGTGTAAAAATTGGCAGCATTAAAACTGACCGTATAAAAACCTGACATTAATAGACGTTAAGCCATACGGGTATAGAAGATATCGCTAGTTTATAGTTCAGAGGGAGAATGACAGAAAGTGAGGGATCTGTAAACAATGTAAACCTGAGATCTTCACATCCCTAGTGAGAAACCGAGAGAAGTTATGTCCGGTCCTTCCAACGCATACAAGAAATACATTTATCACTTCATGGAAGCCACGTCCAGCAGGTCATGAGCACATAAAACAAAAATAAAGAAAATAAAGCTTACCGATCCAAAGAAAAATGATTTATGGATAAAGTAGTAATCCTACATATTTACGCATACACGTCACATTCAGCCCTATGAGTACATAGGATCTATACATAGGGGGGGCATCACAAAGCTTTAATCTTAACGTGTCCTCTATGCATTAAATTTAGTTACCTGGCACTTGCCCCTCAAGCTATGTGGCCATTTCGGGGTAAAAAAAACAACAAAAAAACAACAAAAAAAACCCATGGAAATCCTAAAAAAAATAAATTAAAAAAAAAATAAAATAGTAAAAAAGGGTTACATGATACAGTGATATGCAAGCTCCTTCTCTGTTTTAGGCGGGTTTAATAAACAGACATCAGGCTCCCAAAAGGCAGCTATTTTACATAAACTGTAAAGACAAGAGACCAAAATCAATTGCAAAATCAGGAGCCACTGTTCCTTTATCACGTAAGCGGCATTTACACCGGGGACTGCGTGAAACGGCATACTATATATATATATATTCTGACGAAAGCTTTGGGGGGGGGGGTAATTTTCTCCATTTAAGAGCATTTCCTGACTAACAGGCTGCTGTGATAAACTGTAGGAAGTAAGAAAAGGAGAACGTCCTCCCACTGCAAAAAAACCCCAAAAAACAAACACTGTCATTTTAATGCACCTTTGGTGATTTCAAACTATTAAATCTTTAAAAAACTATTTTTTTTTTTTTTTTTTTAGCTGCAAATGTAATGAGCATCAATCAACTGAAATGAAGAGCCAGCAAATCTTAAAGCGGGGGTCCAGTTATTTATTTGGCCCATTAACAGGGCTGGGCTTCTCAATTAACACTTTTGTAGCTAAAAGCAACGCTAGAATCAGCAAATCCCTTCCCAGAAGTCATAGTTTGTGTAATATATATATATCATATTTTCTGTATATACTCAAGTATATGACACAAAAGCAGGCCCTGATAAAATGGTGCCTTCGAAACAAGTGTGTGGTTTTTTTTTTTTAAAAAAAGCAAAAAAATTAAATGGCTGATCCATCAGTGAAAAGTTCATATAAGTAACATGCTAAGGTGCATTTAACACGGAGAACACCACCTGAGTCCGTTTCTATGATTATTACAACTTGAAAGTGTAAATATTTGCATTTTTTGTGTGCCCTCCTGCTATATAAAATAACAAAAATGAACAAGGTATTGAGTGCAGAGACCCAAAAGGCCGGTGTTACATACAGCCCAACGACCTAAATAAGTGAAGAGAAGACCTGCACAACTGACGGCGCAGAGCATATTTCATTTATTGATACAGAAAGTATAGTGCCTATAGCCTAGAGCGGTGATTATAGACAGAGGAGGGTTGGTGCAGATGTGTTTTTGTGGCTGCGCTCTGATTATTACCGTCGCAGGGTATGGGACGATGCTGAATGATATCGCTGGTGTGCAGGGGTTCAAAATATTTTTTTTTAAAAATGAGTAGAAAGCCATACATTTTTTACATGCATTTTATCAATCTATATCCACACAAATGGAGTCGTTTTGTGACCGCCTGTGAGATCTTTTTCCAGATCAAAGAAAAAAAGGCATGAATTGCTTGTTTTAAAACAAAATGTAAATAAGGTCAACGTGTATAATATTTATCCGCCAATATTCCTGGCAGGTACATTTCTAGAATGTTTCTGTAATAGTATGTAATGCCGATCCGCAGGAAATACCACAGAAGGTCTGTATGTGGAGGCAGCTGAACTGGAGAGAGAAGTGGGGAGTCCAAAACTGGGAAAGATTGTGTGTTTGGTGAAATAAAAACAAAAAAAAAAACATAAAATTTACAAATAAAATGGAATATTATGATGGAGAAGATCAAACAGCATTCCAGAATGAATGTCTAAGTACAATTAGCGCTGTCAGGCATTGTGTACCACTGCAATCAGCAGGATAATACAGGTGTACACACACACAAATACAAATACACACACACACAAATCCACACACGGGGAGGGGGGTCCAGTTGTAGCAGCTTCCAAATAAATGAATAACCTCCGTTTTATCTGTTTGTTGGCGCTTAGTGCAGCAAATACATTAACATTAAAGCTGGGATCCCTTCATTCCACATTTGGAACAAGTAAAATACCGCTGGGGGTACGAATGGCCTGGCTTATATTTGCAATTTACACATTAGTACCCAGAAGCAAACAAATAACATTTGTCAATTAGCCGCAGATCAAATATTTTTTCAGCATTAGTCCTTCACAGATACAAACCAGATCTCACACCTTCCACAAGAGGCACCCAATTTCGAGGTGCATTATTCTCTATATCCATCATATACACGCACAGCACACATCAAAGTGCATGCCATTAGATTATAAAAGCGTGTAAACCTATATATCACACACAGAAGAGCTGACTATTATACAGGTTCCCGGTTCATTTCATGAAAGGAAGCAAGAACATGCCCAGCAAAGTACTGTGTATGTGGCACTTATCTGTACTCTGCTAATAATGGCCGGGAGTATAATAAACAGAATATGCGACTGCAACAAATTGGTTTCAACTAAAGGGAGAAAAGGATTGTGAATGTTTTGGAAATTCAGCTACCTGACAAGATACAAAATCTAAACGCAGTCTGGAATGTAAAGAGAAGCTTAGATTTCGTAATGAGCAAAAAAGTATTAAAAACAAAGAATGGTTTTGAATTAAAAAAAAAACAAAAACAAAACCCCCACAACATCTAACATCTAGGTTTGATTAAAGGACATTATTATTTTTTTTAAAAAATGCTAACGTAGGTGAAGGTAGAAAACCCAATCTCTAGGAAATGAGGGGATCAGTAATTTGCAAACATTTATTTCTAGCTAATGCGGATTAATTTTGAATTCATAAAAAATAAAAATGCCTCGAGTATAAACAAATTTATATATTTATATAGGTTAGTTCTAATGTATAACTATATATGTGATACTAAACCAGAACCAATGAATCTCTGAATTGACTAAAGGGAAAAAAAATATATATACAAAAGCAATACCTTATTTGGTAATAAAATTGGCAATAAATGAAAAAAACCCCCTTGATTTACTAAATCACTGCATGCAGGCTTACAAAATAAACAGCAGCTAACTAGTTAAAAAAGGATGATTCTGTGACATCCTTTTTTTTTTTTTTTTTAGAAACGAAACAAAAATTAAAAAAAATATATAACAAAAAAACCCTCCACTTTCGGAAGATGATACCCATTGAAGCTACCAGTCTGGTAATTGTTTAATGCACATACAAGTAAAACAAAACAGCAACTCACGGGTTAACAACTTGTCAGAAGCCCTCAAAACGGAATCCTTTTTGCTTCGTATTTTTTTCTTGATATCACTAAAAACAACAAAAAAAAACACTGCTTTTAAATAACGTAAGTTCACAAAATTTTATTACCCTTTATTACCCAAATTGTTTAAACAAAGTCATTAGGTACATCTTAGCAAAACCAAAAGGTACTGCCAGTGAGTGCAAGCAGTCTGTGTGCTGTGAACCACCAGAGCCGGTTTAACCGCAGCAGAAAGCCCCCCCCCCCCCCCAAAACCTGCTTTAGATATAGAAAGGTCAAAACCTGCAATAAAAACGCCATGTATTATAGCGGGATGACACTCAACAGATTTCCCAGACCAGGATTCAAGGTTGATGCTCAGACACGGGTGTAGGGCAGCAGGCTGACCCCTTGTTTTGTCTTTACAGGAAGAAAAAATAAAAAGCTGTATATTATGGAGTTAGATTCTGTATCAAAACAATACTCTTACAAGAAAACTACCTAAAAAATATATCATTTCTATATCAATTTATATGTATAATATACATACTATATAATTTAGATGCCAGCTAATTATATCAACTAGTTTTTTAATGCAGTTATTCACATATCTATTGATAGGGATCAATATGAAGTCAGACGTTTTGGAGAAAAAGAAAGAAATATAATGCCTGAGCCATCCTTATGCGAGTTAACATTTGTGCTTTGAGAAGAATGTAACTCCTACAGTAAAAAGTACTAGCATTAAACTCACACATCCCATATGCAGGGCATAGTGGATTACATTTGCATATTTAATTACAGTCTCTGATCATTAGAGATAACGTTATTGACAAGCACCAGTTTGCATTGTTCGATAATCATTCATAGTAGAAACGGCCTGGAAGATTAGTAGAAAAGAGCAAAAAGTGAAAGAGCAAACGGAAAAACACACGAGAGGCAATGATTTTAGCTGAAGTGCCGAATGGGGCAAATATTAACCACACTGACCTCTGGTATAATGTAACGGGAAAACGAAAAGATGCAAAAAGCCCTCTACATTACACTGCAGCTACACCTTTTCAGAAGGTGAGGTCAACTGCAAGGAAATTCTCACTTCAAGCTCGTTAACCCTTTCAATAGCAGAAGCATGGGGACCATAAGTGTGTCTGGGGGCTCAACATGTTAACCTGTCTGATCCAACAGCTTCTTCACATGTAGAAAAAGTAACAAAATATTCTATACATACAAGTAAATGTAAATAAAAAGCCATATTTAGTGATGTCTATACGCATGTCTTTTTTCAGCCTATATAAACTATGTAATATATGCACATAAAACTTCCCTCGTTTTTAAGGCAAAATTGTTATGCCCTGTGTATCCATTATACAGAGCTCAACAATGTTATTTACACCTGTATATAGTTTGATGTAAAAAAAGTCTCAAAGTAGAGAGGAAAGAAAAGATGAATTGTAATGCACATATTACCCCACATCGCTAACACTAAAGATCCACGAGCAGCACCCAATTATATTATATATATATATATATAATATATATCGCTAGAGGTGGATAATATGTGGCACTAGACAAAACCAGGGGCAACTTAACCTAAACAGCAATATCCAGGTAATTATATAAAAATTGTCTATAATCACCAGTAAACAGATGAAATTTTGGATTAGGATCTCACAAGGGTCTTGGCCATAGTTATACTGCTTTATTTTTACCAATATTATTGTGTTTGTATGGTTAGTTACGTACAGCTTTATTAGTTAAAGAAAATAGTAAAATAAAACTCCTGGGACCTGACTACTTATGTTTAATCACTACAATTTTTTTTTTATTATTATTATTTTTTTTAATTTCAATAGCTGAAAGGCTGCCCCCCCCCCCACTTTAGATGAAATTCACAGAACAGTCATTTTCTTTTTTTTATATAGACAAATAAGTTATGGGAAAGGGGGTGTGATGGAAAACAGAAATACACATATTACATATATATAAAAATACACATATTCAAACATACATATGAATATGTAAATACACGGTAATCTTTTATAGCAGTATGAGGGGGTAGTATCACTTTTTTTAAACTGATTATTAAAATAGACATAATAGGCTGACATGGTATAATACTTTGTATCCTGTGATGCACATAAATAATTAAAAATAAAATTATATAAATGGCCTACAAACTACAAGAGATATGAAAAGATTTGCTTTTTACCACACCCCCCAAAAAAATATAAAAGCTACTGTCCCTAACCCAGTCCGGGCAAACATGTTACACAAACCGAGAAGACAAACACTAAAAAACACTGCAAAGACGAGCCAGCAGAATTAGCACTTATAATATATATATAATAATAATAATATATCCAGCAGGCCACAGAACAACCTGTAAGCTGACAGCCTCCAGTGCAGAGCTTTTCACACAATCACCTCTATACACGACAGACGCTCGTAACAATCCGTGGCATTCAATATCAGACTAGAATATAATATATAATCTGCTTGGAAATTACGATCTGAAGGGTTGCAGCGTATGATAAAGCGCCCACAGGGAGGGGTGGTAATACCAATTTGCAATTAACATTTGCTAGCCGCTGGATGGTATCTTTTTGTGCCACGGAAAGGCTCATGACAGTCTGTGGCCAACGGCCAACCTGCGACAGACTACATAGGCCCTGTGTGTTCAAAAACATTACCAAGCCTATCGCTTCTTCCTTTTACTTCACTTACTGCTTATCAAAACAGCACACATGGAGAGAGAGGGAAAACGTATCCTGCAAGAGCAACTGTTTACATATGTATATAATATGTATATAATACCGGCGATTACAAGCAAATAAAACATAAAACAATTAGCCATTTCACAGCTCGTGGTAATAAACGAGGTGCAGCTCCAAGTAACGGGGCAAATAATATTGTATCTAAAAATACATAAATTAATTTTAAAAAAAGGCATGCAAAGTAGTTTGCCAGGCTGTTGATGGTCATTGCACTAAACATATCACAAGTTACATATCAATGAAACCAACACTTTCATCACACAACCATGCGCAGCTACATCAAAACAATACCACAAACAGTGGCATTATCACAAGGGAATTTACCAGTCAAATCCCAACTGTATACCCTTTACAAAGTTATAAATTATTAAACACATTAACACAGAGATAAAAGCGCAGAATAGCATTAAAATGAGCATTCCCAATGAAAATATACCTTTTTGCAAACATAGCAAAAAGTTAGCTATATAACAATTTCGGAATTAAAACCGTTTCATTTGATTACATATTAAGTCATGTTCTAGAACATCTCCTATATAAATGTAGGATTGAAAAGCGGGGTACCCATTAACATGTACCGTTACTACCACGTGTCCCCAACACAACTGGCAATCTCGTGTAACGTGACACTTACACACGAATCCTGTGACCTTGGGCCATTGACACCAACAGAAAAATATTTTATAGGACTTTATCTGTAGGTTAAGAAGAAAGCTAAACGGGTAACACGTTAGTTATCAATATTACCAGAGAACTTTGTGGGGGTTGGGCCCTAAAATGTACAGCCTGGTTTCCATCAAGCCTGCAAGCTCTTTCATCAGCACGGAGCGCAAGGCGGATGAGCTGCCACCCACTGGAACACAAGAGGTTAAACTGATAGACTGTCAGAGGCAAAGTCACCAGGAGAGAAAATGGAGGGGACAAAAGAAATTGACACCGGTATAACCCTCATCTCCCCCAACACACCCCGGGGGGTATAAACCTCAGCAGAATATTATATCAATATATATCGGTTATCTATGGAGTATAAGCACAGATATAGGGCTGGCGGTTACAACTAATAAGACTCTTCTTGGCAAAAAAAAAAAAAAACTATGCAAGTTTTACTAATCAAAGAGCCTAAAGAACACGAACTAAATATATTATATATATATATACACACATATATATATATTACATACAGTAACACTATACAGAGGTCTATAAGAGGATCAATGTACCGCAACTACAAAAGAACAAACATTAAGCACAAGAGAGCCCCATATAAAGCGGATTAAGCGGCCGCTGCCATTAGCAGGATGCCCAGCCTGACGGGCTGCGCTGACCGTATATTTTATCCTATAGGAATCTTCTCGCTTCACACAGACTGCAGAGTCTCTGAGGCGGATTACCTGATGCTAACAAATTAATGCACCGCGAAACAATACGGACTTCACACTGCGGTACCGATTATATAAAAAGAAAAGTATTTTTAAAAAAAAAAAAAAAAAAAAAAAGTTTTCCCTGAACTATATTAGAGAAATTACTGTGCGGTCGCTCGGTTACAAGCCGTCGTCCCCGCCGAGTCTGGGGGTGCGGGATTAAAGGATCCCCGACACATCTCTACGGGACAATGGGCGGGAGTCCCACAGCGGAGCGCATCTCCCTCACACAAACCCCGACCTGTTAGTACCGACAAACACCTACGTATGGAGCGACTTTCTGTCCATCTGCCCCTAATAACAGCCCCTTACACAGGTGACAGGTTCCAGGAGCACGGGGAAATACCGGGCACCAAATATTACATTTATTTTTAAATAGAAAGTAAAATTAAAAAATGCGCTCACCAGGTATCGGGGCGCACGCCCCACTCTCCATCCCTGAAGGTGACAGCGCACCCCTCCCCCCCTTTCTGATGCTAATGACAGATCCACCCACCCGTCATCCGACCCCACCTCCTCCGTAGTCCCGCTCAAACTGACAAATTCAAAATATAAACCCCCCAGAGCAGCCAGGACCCCCAGGATCACTCGGGGGGTTTCCTACGATTTTTTAAGATTTTTTTCCGATTTTTCTCCGCATCCCGACAGGTGCGAAGACGGAGTATTTAGTACCCCGACCGCTGATACGTCATGACACCCATGTGCACATTGTGTACACACACCCAGGCGCTGGATTAACTCTTCCCTCAAGTTATTTGTCGTGACAAATCCCCTCTGTTGCGAATAATCCTCTTTTTCCTCCTCCTCACCTTCTCGGCATCACTTTCAGCAACCCGCCCGGAATATGACTATTTTAGCCACACGAGCCCGCCTTCTCCCTTCCATTGCCGATGTCTTCTCGTTCGTGAAGTTAAGGACTAATGACCACTGGACCGCTTCTGCGCTATCCACCCCAGCTGTATCCCCTCCGGCTTGCTACGATCGAGTCATGACTCGAAAATGGCGCCGAAAGCGCAGAACTCCTCATTCAAATTCGGTAAAGCCAACCCAGCGAGCCCCGGGGCACGCCGGGAACTTCTTCTGCTGCTGTCAAGAAAGGCACGCCTCTAACCGCCCATAAGGCCACACCCACTCATGACCATTGGGCACGCCCCCTCCTCCCAGGCTAGCTACACAGTGTCTGGCACAGTAGGACGCTCGAATACCTATCCCTGAGAGAGCTTATACCGGCGCGGCCATTACTACACCTCACACACGACGGGAGAGCAGCCCGCCTGTCAGGCAGCGAACGTACAGAGCGCGTAAAGCCAAAAGGGGCATATATTTACCCAGTACACACGGGCACACAAGGCTACCCACAGGAAGCGCTGCACAAAGTAGAACATAAAGACAAACAATACAATAAACACACAGCAGCATGTAATGGGACAGGCAAAAAAAATCCATTGTCACACAGAAACTTGATGGCAGATAAGAACCATCGGCCCCTAATCAGCACTTGGTGTCATGGTAGTTACAGGATCCCTTTGTGCAGGTTTTCAATTGTATTACCATCTACCATCTACCACTTCTACCAAGAGTCCGATTTATATAACTACAACCCCTGCAGTGAAGTTTATAAAAGACATTTTATATTTAAATCAAACAGGATTTTTTTTTGACATGCCACTTACTGTAGACTACAATTCTGGGGCTTACATGATGGGATTTGTAGTCGACAAAAGATGAAGTGTCTTCTAATGCGAGCACTGAGAGGGCGACTACATACGGAGTGGTTATCTCACACACACACACACATATATATATATTATATTATATATTTTATATATATAGTAATAAATGAACCTGTTTAGATATTTACATTTTATAAATGTCCACAAATCAGAAGGTTAATTCAGTTAGTGGCCAGTCATGGCGAGTCTGGGGGAAACACTGACTGTTTTTGTCAGTTTTTGGTGACGTCCACCCATTCATCGAGGAACAATTTGCTGATTAACGCACAAAAATATTCTACAATGTCTCACGGACAATGCTGAAAAAAAATATATTAATGCAACATATAGCTGGAAAAGTTTCAGGAGCCGGCGTGACACAATGTTGCACAAATAAAACATTTTGGGCCATTTCTCCGGCAAACTGTTAAATCGTTCTGCAAAAGCCGATTGCTGCTTTCCTCCAGTGCTTTAATGTGGCTCCGTCCACATGGTAAGAAAGAAGAATTAGGACGGCCAAATTCATTTTTACATTTCTAGCCAGCTCATGCAGGAAATAAAATACTGCCAGCCCCCTTAACCCCCTCCCCAAAAAAAAGGGTGTATTGATTTTCACTCCCTTTCCTCCCCACTTCTGTCGTCCAGTGCTCTGTGTACAAGGGCTGGTGTAATAAGATTGTAATGGAATCTTTTGCCTCTAGAAGTCTACTTTTTTTTTTTTTGCTCGGTCTCCTTTTTGAACACTGAACACATACCGACTTTCAGATCTGGTATGAACTGGTGGTTTTACATCGTAATTATGTTTTATTTTAGGGAACATCCACTATTAATACAATACGTGGTAATTGGAGTTGCTAGCCTTCAGGCAGAGAGGGAATTATATTGTTAGTTGCCGTTAAATCATCCCAAGGAATAATTATTTTCTATTGATATATTAAGGGACCGTAAATTCGCACACTATTGTCCACATCACATGTCATTCTGTACGTGTTTAAGTTAAACCTACTGGGTATCTTATGATGTCATACAAATAGGTGTATGCCACATATTTGCCACTGTCATATTAACTAGAATCTCAGCACCCACCTTCTACCAGGCACATACTTGCCAATATAGAAAAGATGTCGCCGTACCCACCAACTAAGGGCCCTAGGACACAGACTAAGTTTCCTATATGGTAGAACCAGCCTTGAATACAGGTTTTTCACCAATGGAAGCCTTGAGAGTTGTTTTCTGAGAACCCCCTTGTTCAATCAACCGATGAGATGTCGCCTATCATTTATTGCACCCTGAAGATCCTGGCGTTAAAGAAGCAATGCGTTAGAAATTACTTGTGTCATCTTATAAAGACAATCAGTTAATTAAGGCAATAGGTTCAATGACATGTATAATCCAGAACTGATGGAATATTACATGGTAATCCAAAAGGAGACCTGTTAATTATAGTAGAGTCTCTTGGACGAGAAAGCCATAGGTTCTACAGGGTTCCATTACTAATTTTACTGTAATAGTAAGATACATACGTTCAACACCAGTGGATATCATCAATGTCAACTATACAACAACTTAAAATCAGTGTATAACTAGGGGACCTTTTACTTTAATATTTCTGGAGACCAAGTAAATAGAAAGAAATGGTAAGGAGAACCCTACTCAAACAAACTTGTGCTGATGAGATTATCCAATACCACTATTTCTTAATTTGTCCCATATTATCTATGTACACACATAGCATTCAACACATTTTAATCTACTACATCAATGGTGCTCAACTATTATATATGCAATACAAGAGCTCCTAAGAACTTCCAGGTCCTACAAGAGCTGAACTAAAACCCATGAGCGTTGTGGCAAAATCGTAGGCCTTTGAAAAGGTTTCTGGGCCCACCATGTGTGGATGGACTATTATGCTCAACTGGTTATTTTTTCTTTTTAATACTGTATTGATAATTGCATTGGTGCTCCCTTTATCCCTAATATCTCAATGGGAGTCTTTAATCTCCTAAAACAATTCACATGGTCCCTCAGTCTTTGAGTGGGATTCCTGCTCAGTTGATGTCCGATGTTCTTCTTACTCTCAGGGCCAGGTTTGTATCTTAGGCATCTCTAGTCACCAAGCCTACTAACTTTCCTTGTGTCTTACAAATAATTAATAAAATTGTAAGAGGAGGGACACAAAGTGGGAAGAGCAAGATGAAAAATGGGTAGGTCACGGTCAAAATGATTATGGAATGGAGATGCTGGAGGGATCAAAGCAGTCACTACTCAACACGAAGTCTGTGTTTTGACTGCATGCCCTTTGCCATTATGACTTTAAACAAACCTTTTATTGTAACTTTAAACAAACGTATAGATGGCCTTAATGCATTGTGAACCACATAGCCAACCTGAAAAGTACTGTGCATTACACAATGAAAAACTACCGGCTCTTACTCTTTAAAATATATTTTAATAACACATGCAAGTCTTTATTTCTTGAGGTTCAATTACAAAACAGGATTTCACAACATGCCTGTGACGTACACATCAGATTTTTTCAAATCTTTATTCCGTTATTTATACAAATGTTTTTTTGCAAACTTAGATGTGCCTCCTAATTTTCATGATTTAAAAGGTGCTGCTCCACCTAGGGCATCTTTAAAAATCTTAGTGCTGCATCGCGTAGAGAGACAGAAAGCAAGCAGAAATGTAATTTATCCCCCCCATCTCTGTCCTATAGAAACAGTAAGTGAACTTACCAGTGGAAGGTGTTCAAAACAACTAAAATTCAACAATAATTAATTGTAATTATGTAATTATATAGCATGCTTTTTCAAACCGGGAAAAAAAATAATAAAAAAAAGATTTGTTTCAAATATTTTTTTACTTTCTAAATTAAGGCATTAAAGATTTTGCCCACAGTTTTCAGTGGCTGGGAGGGTTTTACAAAAAGAAAAACCCCCCACAAAACATTAAGATAAAAAAGTTACAATGCAATTATGTTTTGAAATGTAATCATCTGGTGCCCCAGGTCTACACGTACTTTAATACAATGTATGAGAAGCTTGAACAAACTTTAGGCCTACATAAATGCCTATAGAATATGTTTTTAATCTTAAAGAGATTGCACCAACATTTTATAATTGATGAAAAAAAAATTAGGGTCATAATGAACTTCTGTCAACTGAAAATGACCCTAAAACTCAAATATTAACAATCCGAGAAACGATATTGGTTCACTATCCAACAGCAAACGCTACTCCTCTATTCTTAGTTTTTACCTCCACTCTTTCATGACATGCATAAATATATGTGAACGGGTTTCAGAATGTAATCAAGAACATACTTTCCAATTTTCCTGATTTTCATTTGGACAGCCAGAAAGTAATGAAAGACATGCTTTCCAACTGTCCCAGTTTGGCAAGACAGTCCTGCCGGCCAGCTGTCCCGACGAATGTCTGAGAATCTGCCGGTTGCACATGCATAATGTTTGTTTCAAGATGACTTTGCCAATATACAATATCGACAGGACGTGACAGCACTAAGGCATAGCATCACAAAGAGGTCATGATGTCACAAGTAAACCCATTGAAGTCATCTACCCCAACACTACTAATAAGTAGAACCTATTTGGGCTTTATTTTTTTATTTTTTAAACCCTTCAAATATCAAAGAATATGTTAGCCACTATTCACTATAAACATTTTATGGTATGCCGTTGTGGAATTGGTCATTTAATACGCTCGTTGACATGGGCTAATAAGAAAGCAGGTGTATTATACAAAGATCTCTCTTAAAACGACACTACATTAACGCAAGCGATTTTATTACAACACAAAATAAAAGGTAAAGATGCGAAAGTCACTAATGTTTCCCAAAGTTCATTTTTCATGGCAGGCAGCCATAGTGATAATTTGTATCAGCTGTATTTTTCTTTTCCCGCAGACAGAATTGGTTTCTAATGATGTCAGACTTGACATCATGGAAGCAGAGGCTCTTGTAAACTGTCCGTCTCATTGGCCCCAAAAGCAACTACCGTACCAACAAATAATTCATGTGGGTTGGGTGTACAGTGCATGTACAGAGCCCAACTTCCAGGAAACCGTGACAGCCTAGAGAGGCATCTTTGTTTTTACTTATAGTATTTAGTATCTAATGTGTGACATATGGTAAAAAAACTGAAACCGCGACAAAACCACTTATTTATTGAAATCGTGTAATATTTTGTTGTTTCTGACTTTGTAACAATTACAGAGCAAATACTTCAATGTTCTCTCACTATACTGTATACAAGGAATCTCATACACTAAAAGAAGTATTGTTTGGCTGCTTCTGTACTTCTGCAGTGAGCAGAATTATTTAGCAATAATTCTGATTAAAAGCAATTCTAATTTATATCTGCAACAGAGATGTGCAACATAATGCATAGGGCCCCTCGCATAAATATGTGAGTTTGTTAATCCGAAGAGGACCAATTTTATGTGCAAGACTAGATGCTAGCGATGCATATAGTTTCAAGGTAGACGGCACATGGTTTGAAAATGTCACTAATGGTATTTTCTATTATTGAGTATTTAAAATGATCTCTAATTAGAAAATCCAATAAAAGCTACTGAAATACACCAAAAGGTTGTGAATAACCACAATATTAAAACCCTTTTCAGCTCTTTGAATCAAGATTTTATGGGCCAAATTGTATTAAATCTGAAAATTATAATTCAATTTTGCATTTTTTTTTTTTTACTAATTGCTGTAACATTTCTCTCAGGATAATCAGTCTATAGATATCTAAGGATCGATCTCATTATGTATGTTTTATTAATGTATTACATGATTAGTGCAAGTTATCTGCAGCTTTGCACACAAAGTGTATGCCATAGACTCCAGCCCGGCCTGAAGAAAAGGTTAAAAGGCGTAGGTCTTGTGTGGCGGGGACAAATTGCTCCTTATGTAAAGTAATTGGGAAGGTCCCATATTGATAGCTAGCATGAGGCCATAGACTGCTAATCTGGCTCTGCCATACTTCAGTACTATTCTTCCTGCAGGCCACCCTGCGTTACCCATAGTCAACAATGGCTGAAAGACCCTCGTCTTTAAAGGTCGTCCTACAACCATTTAATCTAGTGACCACTAAAGAGACATCAGTAGTCAACATTCTGTCCCAGTCCATCAGCACGTTTGGCAGTTATGTAACACAAGCATGAGCATCCACTCAGGTGGCACCCATGTTACGCGGATGAGTGATGTCACATTCCACAAATCTGATGTCATATCACACTGACAAAGTGAATACAACTAAATCATGGATTGTGGCATTCACCAGGTGAGTTTCAATGATCATCAGAAACATATCCAATGGATTGTTTGCCATTGAATCTGCAAGTTATGTGACTAAGTGAGAAATAATTTGACAAGTTTTGGCAGTCGCCATTAGATCAGAACCTCAATACAACCTATTCTAAACTTTTCATAGGATTATCATGAGGGCACTGTTCTGAAAAATCTCCTAATTCAGCAATTCAAACTTTGAACAATTTTGGCTTAAATCGTTTTTAAAACCCTTATTGGAAATATTCCACAATTTTTGGAACTTATGCTTTCAAAGATTTTTTTTGGCAAGCACGACTTAATTTTTTTTTTCCATACTATATCAGATATTTTTGATGTGAGAGACATTTTTGCCTTTAAAATAACTTCCACTGCAGCTGGAGCAGTGTGTTTGGTTAAAAGGGAATTAATGTAAAATCCCTTTCAAGATCCATGCCGCTAGCCTCTAACAAGTAAATTGATTGTGGAAATATCAGTTTGTGTTAAACGGGTAAGAGGAACCCACAGAAATAGAGAGCATGTTAAACAAAAGGGTGGTATGTGAAGGCAGAAATTGGACTTCTTGAAAAATAAAATAAGTGCATTACCCAAAAGTGAGCTACATTAACAACTGAAAACTGTGAGCAAAAAACCTCTAGCTGAAATGCTCTGGAGAAGCCCCCTGCGTATGACAAGTCATAAAGAAACCTGACAATTCATGCATTGTAGATGTTCTAGATCTCAGGATTACAAACTTGGTAACCGGCGTCATCACCCCCTCCTAAATATACACGCCAAGTTTATTAAATCGGCGGTAATGTTGGTTTTACAGACCCCAGTGTTCATGTGAATAGACACAGGTTTTGGTTTTAGAACTTTCCCACTTCTGTTTTCGTCATTATTGATCCATCAGTAATATATACAGTATGTCATGTAAAAATAATGGAAACAAATTCAAATCCATAATTCCATTTTCTTCTTACTGATAAACACTGGTTTACCCCGATACCTTTAATTCAAATGGATACATTTGTCTTCAGAAAGCTGCAAACTTACCTTGGCATTCTAACAGATAATTAAAATGACCTTGATCATTCCAAAGAGTCAAACTTCTACTTTTTTTTGGTTCCTTTTTTCCTGAATTGGCTCTACTACAACTGAACGAGAATGATCAAACACTGCCTGGATAGAATACTGAATATTTTTTTTGACAGTTTGTAAAGTTAAAGTGCACATGGCAAATGTTGTCATCATTCCCGAAATATGTCACATAGTCCACTATATTCTTTGTATAGATATCATAAAGCCACAGTATCTCGCAAGACTTCATCTGCACTTGCTTAGAAATCAGGCACCAAAGCTTCAAAATCACCCACAGTTAATTGGCAGCTGCAGAACTGGCTGCAAATATACACCGTCTTGACAAGCTAGTGCTTGGCCTCATATGAACCCCAGCATAATAATCCTGAAGAGGACTTGAGTTGTTCAAAATCACCCTTTCCTTCTACTCCTCTGATCAGCATAGTGTCTAAAGCCAGCGTAGGGAAGTAGATATATCTTCTATATATGCCCAAGTTAAGCTTTTCTGGAGAAGTAAACATCTACTCAGTGGCACAGGCCATTTTCTAGGCGCTAGTTTCCTAAGTGCGACTTAAAACGAGAAGGTGGTAGATTGGGTTTGGGGGCCCTTAACAGATTCTTGCACCGGGGCCCTGAGGCTTCTAGTTACGCCCCTGGTGCCAAGCGGTCATTTTCAGCAACTGCTCGGCATCCTTACGTCTCCTCTGCTCCCTGCCGCCACCTGCCTCAGCGCTGCCCTGACTGCAGTGGTGGGAGCGTGAGGCGTCAGCAGTGAAGCTGTGCACACCACGGCAGAGGGTAGATAGTGAGAAGGGGGGGTAGATAGTGTGAGAAGGGGGGAAGAGGGGGAAGTAAGCATATTGAAATAAAGAGTGCGAATGAATGAATATGTGGATGAATTGTAAGTCATTTATAGCTAGCCCCCAAGAAAGTTGCTTATAAACCATGATTATTTTTTTTATTGAAGGGAGGGATGCTTAATAAACAATGTTGATTAATGGTTGTCCTTTGTATTTGCAGAACCACACGATCAATGGCTGTGACGTGTGACTTTTCCCTATCCTGAATGCTGCATCGTTGAAGATAAAGTAAATTGAAAAAGTTGACAGATATGATTCAATAAGTAATTTGTTGAAAACAAATTGTGTAAAAATCATGTTTTTGGGGGCCTGGGGGCCTGTAACAGATTCTCGCACCAGGGCCCTGAGGCTTCTAGTTACGCCCGTCTCTCTGCAGCAAAACTGGGGACAGATAGTCTTACTGGCCAATTAGGTTACCCTGTAGGGTGCTGTGCAACAGGACGGTTACAATACCGCTTGTCTCCTCAAATGGCCCATTTACTTTATGGAGGACTGTACCTACCCTGCACCTCCTCCATAGCATGCTGTACCTGGCACTGCATGACATTAAGACCTCAGAATATCTTAAGATATTAAGAATGGTGTCAGCAGAGGGTCAGGCCTGGGGCAGCACCCACAAAACACATCCCTGAAACTAAACTTCAGAATTGGAACAATAGTACATAAAATGTCTAAAGAAACGGTTTTGGTTCCACCTCTTAAGATGAGACGATGTACCCAAAGCACACACACCAGCTCTAATATTTTATTATGAATGATGCTTGTTTTCCCATTAACAGTCTTAGTATTCCAGTACCAGGATAAGTGTGCAAGAAATTTAAATTAGATGTAGGCCTACAGGAAGAAGTAACTTCCTTAAACATCTGGATAGATAAAGTGAAATGACACAACTTGTCTGTGTTGCTTATCAATGCACCACACATTAGATATATCATTAGTATCAAAGATATTTTTCTCATCTGCTGCAAAACCTTTCCTTTTTTTTTTTTTTTTTAAACATATTTTATGTTCAGGATAGTGAAAAAGTGGTTCTGAGTCACCCTAGCCACAGACAATTGTTCTTCACTCACAAAGGCAGCTCTGTCTTTCATGCTTCCACTTCCAAAAGGATTTGCAACCCCACTAATTGTACAAGTAAACAAACCGAAGGACTAACAAAGCCTAAAATTAAAAAGGCCACATTAAAAATAATTGTAAAGTTCTTTATATTTATGTACAATAAATGTGTAAAGTGTACTCTGCCTATCGTTTCATGGGTCTGTGTATAAAATCTAAGAGCTGCTGTTCATTATATGGCAGACTAGCAAGAGAACATTGGTCAGAACATATTCCTGATTTAAGCTTGAGCTGTTCTATTGAAGGGTCCATGGTTGACATCGCCAATGGTCCACCAAACATTTCCTTTGTACTGTCAGTATCCCTACATTGGAAGGTTCTTTGCTGACTGGGGATCCCCTTTTCCTTCTCCTTAGTGCAGCCAAGATGAGGTGGAACCTGGTTGGAGAGGCATAGCTGGCCCTCTTTCTGTGAGGGGATGGGTTGAACTTGGCATTGAGTAGGTCATTATGTCCACCCAGAGACCAAGGCACTTCTGTAAACTCTCTGTATTCAGTTGATATACTTTGTGCCTTAGTGGCAAATCTAAAGACTTCCCTAGTATGCCAGTAACAAGTGTAGGTCTATGATTAGTAATATAGCTTAATGTCAATAAGGTGGCCTATATACACCAAAAAAGTTGTTTGTCTCATACTAGATGATGTGCTGGAAAGTATGGCACAACTGCCCAGCATTTTTTAGGAATCTGGGCCTGTGAGCCAAACCAAGAATTGGAGGGATGCATGTAAATGGATTTGATAAGTTTGACTTTCATAGTTACATTGTCCTCTGCAGTTTGTGTTATTTTACAGGGAATTACAGTTTGAAAATCTAAATACGAATTGGACACAAGTGCCAATATTCAGTTCCATATACAATAATTTGATATTTAGGATGTGTAGGATAGGGTTCCATATACAATAATTTGATATTTAGGATATGTGTAATAGACATAGCACCTGGTCACTAAACATGTAATGGTGAACTTTGGTGTTAATGCACTAGCCAATAAAACTCCTAGTTCTAAAGGCTGTTTTTTGGCTAATATTTTATATGAACAATGTGTGGGTTTGGGGTTTTCCAGTAATACATCACTATGTAATCTGATAATGTAAATAACCATTGTTCTTTACAAAGTGATGCATAGCTTGGAAGAACAGGATCTCAGGATTCCTGGGAACTCTTTAGCTGTGACAGTCTCCATGTAAAGCCCTGCTCCCCTGGGCCAGCTTCTTCTTTCTCTGTGCAAGGCAGCGGTGTGTTGCTGTGCACATTTCCTACACATGTTCCACCTACTCTTCACCTTTTTTTACCTTGAGCCCTGCCCATGCCCCTTCCCACAAAAAGGCCCCTGAGGTGACTGCTCCATACATGAAGCCACTCCACCAGAACAGGGAGAAGAAGCATGCCCTCGGAAGTTCCCAGGTATGTTAATCCAGTTTCAATATGAAAGGGTCTATACAGCAGGTTGAAGCATACACTTTAATATATTGGGGCAATGCGGTATTTTTGGGGGTCATAGCAGGCTATTGTATCATGATCTGTGATGAGTTCCACCACATAGCCTGTTTTGGAGAAGCTCCTGTAATAGTTTGTGTAGCTGGTTAGGATAAAACACCAGTTTCCAAGTAATTAAAAAGGTGCTGTCCCGCAGACTAACCTCTACCCCAACATCCCTAGAATTTTTATACAGTATTATGTAGTACTATAGTATACATCATAAATAAATGTATTCCTTTATTAGTGCATACCATTTGCTGTTTTTTTTTTTGGTTGAAACCATTTTGGCAGCTCCTCTTAATCTGGTCTGTCTGCCAATCTCTGACATCAAAGAACAGGCATTACCATTAAGGTCTATTTTAAAAGGACCTCACTCCTTCGCACAAAACCACTTACTCCCATCACACACCACAACTCACTCCCCACCATTAGGATCGGTAAGGCTTGGACACAGTTTGTTTTTTTTTCTTCTTTTTCACTCTCTACATGATGCATCACTTATTTGGGGATGTTTTAAGAGCACCCCAGGCAGAACAGCAACTTAAAATACACAAATAAACCAAGAAAAAGCCAACTTCTTCATGGCTCAAAACAAACATTCCATCATGGCCAACTAGAGACATCAACAAAAGAAGCCCTCTCCACCTGGCTGCACATTTTGGTATGTCTAGCTCCTCCAACATATTGACCATGACGTCATGCACCTTGAGTACATGGGGAAGTTATTTTCCCCAAGTCTTAACATTATTTACAGGCCAAAGAGAACATTAAATCAGAATGTAAATAAGATTGGTTTAACAAGAACTGTCCTTCATAGCAAATTACATATTTCATGTTCTCCCCAGTATTTGTTGATTTGATGACAGAAAAAATGTTAGCCTGTGTCCAACAGCTTACAAAGAGCTTGGGTTTGTAGCTTTACAATGGGATGTAGGCCATAATGTTGATGTTCTTTCTGAAATAATAGAACGGCACATTTGAAAAAGATTCTGTTTCAGTTGCTTATCTGTGCAAACACAGACAGCAAATACATAATTAACTTGAATGAGCAGTATTAAAAAAGTAGGTACGATGATTGATATAGGAAATAGATTCTACAAAAGGCAGCACATTGTGGATTTATGCTCCTGAATTAAAAAGTATATTGGCCTTAAACATGTGTTACAACTGGGGGGAGTTTCCAGATTCCAAAAGTTTAGAGTTTTCCTTTTTTTACGTCGTATTTGAACATTAACTATAAAGTGCATACTAGCTGTTAATCTACTTAATTTAACATTATTAATGAAAGAACGGCACAGGATTTATAACTCATTTGAAGTTCCTGGAACAGTCTGCCATCGCATGATGTTCTGGTCCAGCGAAGAGACACCAGGATCCAGTGATTTAAAATTAAAAGTTAAAATGTAGTACGTACAAAAAAAAGTTTAAATCCAACAGCTTTAAAAAGAAGTTTTCACTTGAAAACTTTGGTGTGATTGGTTTTTGGATAGTGACAAAATACAGGAGAGAAGCTTATTTCAAAAAGTCTTTACTAAGAGTGGGGTGGATAAGTGCATCAGCCTCCCAGGAGAAGCAGTAGTAGACGTTAACACAGTGAGGGAATTTAAGCGTGCATGGGATAGGCTTAAAGCTATACTAAATCCAAGACAAGTTCAAGGGCTAACTAAGATTTGAGTCTTAACAGAGAAAATGAGCTGGGTTTCATGTGCCATCAGATTCAATATTTAAGTTTGTTGCGAGGCTTTAATTCCTTTCCTGCAGTTATTATGCCGATTGACCCTGTGTTTTCCTGCACATCCTCCTGCATTCATTTGCTTGTCAACATAACAAAATGACTTCATGTTGTGGTGTTACACCCAATATAAAAACATAACAAAGGTTCGTCTACTTTAACAGATATTTAATAAGAGACAAAAACACAGTAACATACAATAAATGAGTGACAGCCCGACATACAATGCAACACTTTCCAAGACTAACCTGCAACCTAAAGGTCCAACATAACCCAGCACACCACCGAAAAAAAAACATATTAGTGGAATGGTAAAAGTATTTTACCTAATGAACAGGAATAAATGTATTTTAACATTTTTGGTATCTATTACGCAGTTAGTCCTGCTATTGACAGGATATGATATATACAGAAATTCACCTTACTTATAGATATGCCACTAACCTGGCATCGGCAAACCTGGCATCGGCTACAGCATGCTCTGCACACCTGACCTGGTCTTTGGTGGTACCTATCCTGTCATTTACCTGCAGCATTAGCAGGTATCCGATACGGTTGTAGTGTTTTCATACCAACACCCAGACTATTTACTTCTGCCTATGCCCAAGTCTCCTCACTGTTGGGATCATCCAAGTCCCTGCCCAGTTATCTTAAGGCTCAGCCCTTTGCTAGGTGTTTCAGGGCGAAGCGCTCCTGCAGTGAGTTCTCCTGGGTCACGGATGTTGTGGCAACATGGAGTTCATTGGAGTTAACACCAGCGTGCGTGCATATAGATCTATCAATGGAACAACATTTTGTGCTGATGTTACTACTATTCTAAATATTATCAGATTAAAGAAATCTGGATGAAACTAGGATGAGTTTTGTCACAGGCCCAAAACAGATGCTGCCTACAAGTATTATGGATATCAGGGGACGTACACACTAAACATACAACTCTTATGCTATGCACTACATGAGAGGTGATAATAAAATGTAACATGTAGCGAGATGTGGAAACATTGTGAAAAAAAGTTTGTAACTTTACGACAGAAAGTTTTAGTAATTCACATACCTGAGAACCCCCTGGTTCCTGCTTCCCAGGGTCTCTGTCAGCTTCTTCCTTCTCCAGGCAGGAGAGTGATGTTTTGTCATGCCCGTTCCCCACCCAATTACCTCCACCTCCTTGCCTTTTTTTACCTGCTATTTCCAGACCATCTGTGCCCTATAGCGGGTGGATACAGCCATCCTTCTTGGATGGCTAAGCCCATCTACACGCACCATTAGCCCTGCCCCTGCTGAGAAGGGACAGCTCTCAGAAGTTGTACAGGTATAGTAATTCAGACTAGTTACTGGATCTATCATTATACATACATAAGTAAACATACACACCTACAGCAAGGAACTCCTTGTCCGTTAAAATATCAGGGACAGCTTAAAATGTAATTTCCATCCAAGAGAAGAGATTGTGTCCAAAACGGCTCCTCTGTCAGTATTCTAGACATGTTTGCAGAAAAAGTCCTCGCAGTCTAAGGACATTTTAAGTATTAATATGCTATCCTTTACACATTTGCAGTACATCAAGTCATTCATCCACAAGCACATTTTAAAACTGCAGCCTTTGGCAAAGTGCATTATTTCTGTACACAGACGCACCGTACACGTGTTTTAAATCACAGATCTTTCCTTTATGCCTTTGGCTACACTCACAACTGTGTTAGGATATTTGTATAATAAGTATGGTTACCAAGACCGATTATTGCCAATACTCAATGATATTGCCTCATACAGAATCATTAAATGCAGCAACGGGTTGCTCTAAAGTACAGAGTACTCAATTCAGAGTTCGAATTAGGATTTTCAAAAGAGCAGCACTGCCACATTTTGAAACACCGCCTTCGTGCTTTGACAGCAAAATATTTTCATCATATTTATTCTTAAAATTCAGGCACTTTTTTTTTTTATGATCTGAGCTTCTAGTTTAATGGACACATTTATAAAACTTTTCATATAAACCAAATAAGTGCGTAACCACCAAAAAATAGTTTCTTTCTTAATCGGTACAATTGTTTTTAAACAGAGAAACTGAGATCTGTGGCAAGAGATGGAAAAATAGCATAGTCTTCAAGTCCCTGCATGCTGGCCATTGGCCTTTTGTCAGATCCCTGCTTTTATTGGATAAGTGTACATGTGACAGGGGCAGGGTAAGGCTTGTAGCGTAGTGTGTGTGTGTGTGTGTGTGTGTGTGTGTGTGTGTGTGTGTGTGTGCGCATGTGTGTGTGTGGTTTGTGTACACTACTTTTCAGTCATATAGGTCATCTGTCACATGCTCTTGGAAGAAACATATGTATTAATTACACACATACATTAAAAAAAAACAACAAAAAAAACCAAAAACATCTGTGGCGATAGAAAAGGGGGCCCTGAGACAATAAGCATTTAATAGCTTTGTTAAACACACCAGCATTGCGAGGATCATCAACACCTTTATTACTTTCTTAGAATCTTCTTTTAATTATTCTTCATATGCTCACTATTATGTCTTGGTTCCTGGGATGTTTGCCAACATACGTAACAAATGTCAATTGAATGTTCTTTCAATTAAGCATCTTGTAACAGAATTTTTTTTTAAGGAGTTTCTAAATTTCACCTGTTTGGGCTTCATGCCAGAAAGCTTTCCACCTTCTTTGGAGAAAACCTCTACTAAAAATGGATCATTTAATGCAAATGTGTTACTTATGCTGGCAAATGTCCATGAAATCAATTAAGACTGCATAAAGATGGAATTATATTTTTGGTGATCTAAAGACTAAGACCTTAATCAGAACTTTATCATGTCTTACAACCATATGCCTATCCCCGTCATGTTTAAATCCTCTCACTGTATAAGACTGAAAACAAACCAAAAATTCTGAAGTATGTTTTATAATTCCTTAAAAACTGTAGAAGAACGCCATATCTTATTAGATATTTTGGGACACCTGAAGACAGCTTTTTTCATCTACAATATGCATTTAAATCTTTTGTTGCTGTTCAAACTTACACGCAGATCAAATACTACATGTTGTGCGCTCCTTGAACAAAAGGGTTAAATTAACATCTGTTGCCTATGTATTTTTAGATCAGCGCAGAGTGGTTTCACTACAATATAGTTGGAAACATATGTTGAACCCAAGGCTTGTCCCTGTGACTACAAATACATATATAAAAAAATAAATAAAAAGGGTCAGAGGCGACACTTTTTGCTGACTCTGCAAAAGAGATTAAAATCATACTTAAGTGAATTAAATATACCTTTAATCAGAACAAAAACTAGGTTTCTTAATTTACACAAATAAATACACTCCTTTTCCAAAGCAACTCTCACCCGCGTAGAACAAAAAAAAATACACATACAATTTAAAAAGTAATTGTGACAAAAATAGTCAAGTATCCAGATATAAAATGTATCCAGTGATGCCAGTTAAAAAGAAGCCAATGGTTCCACAAGTTATTCAGTGTATGTTTGATGCATAAAAGGAGTGTTGTATTAAAAAATAAAGAAATAGGAATCCATCAGCCAGGAGTGGGAAATAGAAGTTAGACTCCTCCAATGTATGCACATGAAGAGCCGTCTCTGGAAGCGGGTATTCGACTAGATTTTGAGTTTGGCAAGTAGGACTTGGTCTCGGTTGGCCACCAGTTTGCCTATTGGCTGGCTTACCCACCTCTGAGCATTTAGGACTCTTTTTGGATTCATTAATGGTATACTTAAAGCTTCTCCTTGGAAATTATCTTTATACATAACACCAGTCAGGCTTCTCCTCGGAAATTACCTCAGAAAGATGTTTTTAAGCCGTTTTAAGACTGAAGCTAAAATTGCCCTAGGAGGGGTTAAATGAGGTGACCATGAAGTTGCAAGACGTGACCAAACTAAAGCCTTAAACAGCTCTGCAGAACATGAGATAAGTTTTAGGACACCAAGCCCCTCCTTTCACTCTCCTGATGTTTTAATTCCAAACCCACCTTTTGATAAGGCATTCTAAGAAACGTTTAAAGAGAAAACATATTCTTCCCGAAGCGGACTATGGTTTTGGTGGAAACACAGAAATCGGAGAATCTTTGAAAGATAACGGTTATACACGGATAATAGTGTTTTATGTAGACTTGCCTCTGGTTAAATTGAATACTTTAAAAGTGAATGCATAACACTTCTCTATTTTAGGACAGAGATAGCAGTTGTGCAATACACACGTGTAAAAACATTTTGATGTACAGAGTTCATGTGACTCTAGTGCTAAACGGAGCTTGCATATTATAGTCCAGTACAGGCCCAGACTGGCAAATGCTCAGGGAGGCAGATCAAGGCCTGTATATTTTGCGACCGCTGGCTGGATATGTGTGGCTAGAGTATAAAAATATAAAATGTGCCTGTACGTATCCAGTCGGCACCTAAATTAGGTGGCCACAGTCCTAACCCGTGCAGGTAACACTCCTATCAAAAAGAGGCAATTACACATTTTTCAATATAAGAAAAAAAAATTCTCCAAGAGCATTTAGAATAAAAAAGCCCACAAAAAAAAATGTATATTTCGCACCAACAAAAGTTGATCTTCACCATTAGTACCAGCGGTCAGCACTTTGTCGGCTGCTTTACAGCGCTTACTGTGAAGAATGCCCTTCTCTGCTTAAGTTAGAACTGTGACCACCGGTATATATGAAGAGGTTTGATGTCCTAAGCCTGACCTAACAGAAGCAAAGTAATGTCCACAAACAGATCGCTTTACTAAGGAAAGCCAATTAACATCAGTATAAGCAGAAGCCGCCAGTTGCATGAACGCTAGCATAATAGTGTTTAGAGCGAGCATGCGACTGCCTTCTGCTATTCCCATTGAGCACAATAGATGAGCTATATGCAAGAAGTGTATGTATGAACGCTCATGGTTCAGGGGAGTCAGCTGTGGGGATGGGGGGGATAAACTAGACAAGTCTCGTTTTCTAACTACGAAAACTACAGAATGCCTGCATGGATTGCATGCTGTAAAGTCAATTGAAGTCCATGCAAAATTGACTCCATGCAACATACAATGGGTCTGGAGTGCTCCATTAATATTGAGCTTGTATAATGAGAAGGTTCTTCTCAAAATGATGAATTATAATGCCACAATTCTATTTCCAGTTCTTTTTCTGAGTAATAGGTTAATATATACATCTTACAGAAATTCTGCTTCATAACATGATTTGACATCAATACGTGACATGGTTGTTTGCTTGCTTTCACTGTGTACACAGGCAGAACATTGCACACATCTGGGTCACATATTTCCTTGTTAGAAGAGGTAATACAGACTGTTTAGAGCCCCCAGATACTAAAAACTAGTTAAAGGGAAACTGTCAGGAATAAAAATGCTTTTGGTTTGTATTCCAAAAATAGAGTTGATACCCTTTATTGGGCCAAGACAGAAAAAAAAATGAAAAACAATGAAAAACTTTGTTGTTGCTTCTAAGTTGCCCTCGACATAAATGTCACAAGCTTCGTGAGATCACTTAACCACATGAAGTTACAACGCAAGTGGCATTTCTGGAATATTTTTCACATTTTCGTGCTTATAACTGCAAATATATGCATCCAACAGATGCAATGTATAAAGGGGAATGGACTTCATCAGCACGGAAAGGCACTGGAAATATCGTGACTGCTTGCAGTGCTGGCCTCCATGTTTGCACATAAAGAAAGTTTATTGGATCAAAATGGAACCAAGCTTTCTTTACCGCTAAGCTACATTACTGCTTAGAGCACTTTAACCCCTTAAGGACAATGGGCGGTCCCGAAACCCATTGAAAACAATGCATTTGGAGCCCGTACACGTACGGGCTTTGTCATTAAGGGGTTAAGGCTCCAAGAAAATATTTTTCCATTGGACCAACATTGGACTTCTCCAATGTTACACTAGTACCCAGCGAAAAGGGCATCAGTGTTCTAGAGTCCTATAAAGTCACAATAACGTATAGAAACAGCAGATAATGTGTTTGCGATTGAAATCATGCAAATAAATGACTTGCATAAACTGAATTCAGAGGATCAAAGAGTCAGATTAAAGCTCCTGTTATTACCATGCCTCTAACCACAACTCCTGAAATAAGTGTTACACTTTGTGAACAGTATAAGTCTTGCGCACCCAATTCTGTTAGACTTTCCACACCTGTGAAACACCTTAAGCCTGTGAGATGGGTCTGTAGCTATCAATGATTGATCAGGGATTTCTAGAAGGCAAGTGTACGAGTATTTGAAAAAGCAGATGTTTTCTGTTACTGTACTGCCAACAACTTAAATACATACAACACCCAAGGAATGGTATTAAAATGTTAATAAAAAACAATAGGAAATCAAGATTTGCCTTATGAAAGTACAATTCAGCCAAATGAATCATGATTGTTACGCCGGATCAGGCACCACAGGTGGTGGACCCACGATGCAGAAATATCTCCGATAAACAAGCCGGGATCGAGACAGGCAGCACAGGATCAGGGTCAAGGAACAAAGACGAGGTCGAGACGGGTAGCACAGGATCAAGGTCAAATAACAAAGCCGAGGTCTGGACGGGAAGCGCAGGATCAAGGTCAAATAACAAAGCCAGGTCTGGACGGGTAGCGCAGGATCAAGGTCAAATAACAAAGCCGAGGTCTGGTACACGTAGAGATCAATCAAAGAACAAGAGCACCCAGAGAACATTAACATGACTCGTTGAACGGGCAAGGAAACAAGGAACCAGGAAGGCTTAAATAGAGCCAATGGCGGGAGAGCAGGTAAGATGACGTCATCGCGACCGGCGCAATTAGCGTCGTCGCGATGGCAACAACGAACCGAAACTTCCTGCCTGTGTTACCTCCGTGAAAGACGCGGAGGAGCCACACAGGCAGGGGTGGTAAAACAACCTCCGCGGACATGCATCGGCGATCATACACTTGATCGTCGCCGGCATGCCCGCGGCGGTAGACTACGAGATCCTCTCTGCCTGTGTTGCTGCCGCGACGACGCGGCAGTGCCACACAGGCAGAAGAGGTACTGGTCGGGTGCCGCGAGCATGTAGCGGCGGATCGGTTCTCCGATCGCCGCTGATATGCTGTGGCAGCCCGAACAGAGCTGTCAGTACCCGAGAGGCGTGCCTGCTCAATACGCACGCCCCCTCGTGTGCGTGTAGAGCGCACGTCAGTACACGAGGGGGACGTGCGCGAGGAACGCCGCGGGACCCCGGCCGGACAGGTAGGTGTAACAATGATAATGTTATACATTTACTGATCATTTCCCACCAGATTAACAAATTCCGAACCGAGACTGCTAGATGCCATTAAAATATGGCAGCATTCTGTAAAAAGAGTAACTACAATTTACATAAAATACAAGCTTGATCTTCCTTCAAAATACACATTAAACAATAGCAATTGGGTTTTGTTTCATAGGATCAATGTAATATGCTTTATCAGCTTTTTTGAAGTATGACAAAATATTTTGCTCTTGCAAACAATGCTAATAACGGTATAAGAATGTTATTTTATCATTAGTCGGGAAACATTGACTTCATGAATGGGGCATTTGATGGATGGATCAGTCAGTGCGAGCAACTGGGCTAGGACTGTCCAGTGTGCTCTTAAGTCAGACTCCAGTAAGATCTGTAACTGTGTACACGTTGGGCTGCATATGATTTGAAAGACAGTCACCCAAGCTCTGCCCCAACTCATCCAGCTTCTCAACTCCAAATGGGGTGCCTTGATGTGACACATGTGTGCTTTAACCAAAATACAAGACTCATGTTTATTTCTTGTACAGATTTTAGGTTTGCATTTGAGAAATTATTTTTCTTAGAAACGATTTAGGACCACAGAATTTGCTAACTGGCACATGTCCCCAGGTCTTAGTTTGGTTCTGTGTTTTGCCTTATGCTGTGAACATCTGTACCTGAAATTATCACTTTTCCCCCACATGCTCTGGATCCCCTTTTTTTCTCTCTGCTCTTATTTCGATTTTGCATTCAGTCTTCCACAGTACCAAACTGTTTTTACAACTGTTCATGCTAAACTATAATTTGTACTCCCCTTGTCCCACTAACATTGTTTCAGGATAACATACTTCGTTTTTCAACTCTCCAAAAACATGATCGATACAAAAAAAACCCAACATGAAACATAAACAAGAAACATCAAAGAATAAGAAATCTTTAAGTCTTTCATTGGTTAAAGGAGTCAGATAATGAAAGTGTTACTGAGACTATTGAACTCCAACTATAATCCATAACTTATTCACTGGGAATAGACAAGTCAAAGCCTGTAGGGTCAACACAGAAGTTATTTGACCAGAACAATGAGACCAGCTTTTCCCCATCGACAGTAAACCAGTATGAACCCAGTATGGTTTTTTTTAATGTTGGATTGTGAAACATTGTCAAATGTTTGACAATCCAACAATAACATATATAACACCAAAAAAACACTTCATAGCACAGATTCTTAAAATACACCAAGTGAAGTCACATCTTTTGTAGAAGATATAGAATTCTGGATTTTATTTTATTTAGGTAGGGCTGGCCAGATTATATTTTAGTTTGATTTCAATTATTTCTGTAGTTTAACCTGAAAAAAAACCCAACAAGTGGGAACACAAATCATATGTTCCAACGTTTGAAAATGTCCAAAGAGGAACACTTGGTTAGGGGATGTGGTTGGAGGCATAGTGGGCAGAGCTATGGCGTATGGAGTTCTTATGTGACTTTTTAGCCTATTGATGTCATTGAGTAAATGCAGTACTAAGAAGTGTTTCTATATGAGCTGCTAATAGCTGTGCGGCCACATAGTTGATGACTTGGGTGCATTCCCCCTCACTTGCTTTTGTGTTCAATGAGTCAGTTTGCTGTACTTTGGGTGCGCTTTTCCGGTTTTGTGTATTAGACCTCTGCTTTGTCACATACACAGCAATACACTCCACCTGCTCAGAAGTTTGGCTTGTCTTCAGTACCACATCTTAACCTTCAAGTCCTGGCAGATGCAGAGTACCCAAGGGGTAGGGGGTATCAGTTGGAGACCCCTCTACTAAAAGCTGCATCTCTCTAAGAGGACCCAGATTTTCTCCCTCATTCATTACAGAAAGATATTTAGAAGTGGAACGTCATTTAAATTGAGGAAGCAAAATACAATTGTGCTTTCTGCTGCATGCACACATATTCTCACGGAGGTAGGTAAAGCAGTGATCTATTAAAAACCCCTGAATCATACATTGATTAAATCTTGTGATGTCATTGGAAAGAATGAAACGCTGCATATTTCATTTAATATTGATGTTTAGTATTTTTTCTGCATTTTATTATTATTATTATTTTTTTTTAATTATGGACTTCAGCATAGTCCGCTTGTTTGCATAACAAATACATTTGGATGAATACAAAATAAACCTGTGGGTGATGTAAGTCTAGACACATAGAAGGGTGTGCGTCACCTGACAACTTCTATATTTTTTTTTCCCAAGAAAGTAAATAAAAAGACCAGAACCATTTACTATTAAAACAGTAACAGCAAACTGAATTGAGATGCAAGATTTATTATTGCAATTAGAAATGGGGAAAATAAATAAATAAAACCAAACATTTTATTTCTCATTCACCCACACCGGAATAATCTCCTTCCACAAAACATTCTACGTGCCCCAAAACATGAAGATCTCATGCATCCCCACAATTATGATTAAGTTTATACACCTGGTGCCGACTTTAATGAGGATGTGAGGTGCTGTGTTAGCTTTTGTTTGTAATTATGTTTATGATCACAAACACAAAATGCAAAGCAGTGATATTAATGAAAAAAACCCCAAAAAACCCCCCATAAACATTGTTTTGTTTGCAGCTTTCCACATGTGGTTATAATATCAGAACCGATTAGGTGAGTGCTTAGGAGAAGCCAATACTGTTAGTAGAAACATTTACTCTACTGATAGGAATCTCACACAAAGGGCTGAGTCAAACTGAGTCCGTGTTAAATAAAAGAATTTTTTTTTAAATAAAAAAAAAAAAAAAAAAATAAATAATATATATTATATATAATTACTATATACCTATATAGACTATTAACACTTCTGCGAGCTCAGACTGTATGCTTTAACAATTCATAATGTGCGCCAGTATATTCCCTTTAATCAAGAATTCAATTTCACCGATTTTACTTGCACACTCCGCTATTATCTCAGACTTTGCAGCAGAACAAAGCACAGTAATATGATGGGAATAATCTGGGAACATGCCAGAAGTATAACTGACAGGGTCATCTCTAGCCACATTTAAGCAGCATACTCTACTTTAAACTATTAAACATATTTAGGAGAAAATATTTTCAAAAAGCATCCTAAAAAGTGACATTTTTAACACTCAAGTTTCCTTATGGTAACTGGAAGTAAGTTACTGACAAGTATTTATACAAGATCAGTAGGAATCCTCATCTACATTGTGACCTTTTGATCCATTTGATGGACTAACCTAGCACCGTGATGCTGTCCAAAAAAAATAAACCTATGTTCTGGAGCATTTCGTAAAAGGGCAGTCTGCTACTCAAAGTTGTTATTGGTGCATATTAAAGTCCATTTTGCTAAGACTCCAACGCATTTCTTAGTTATTGGTGCCACAAAATGAGACCTTTTCCTCTCCCCACCAAATGGAAGTACACCTCCTACACTTTCTCTGTAGCACTCCCATTGAAATGAAAGGGAATAGCAGCAGCCATGCATGTTAGTTGAACAGGAATATTTAGCTAGCATACATATGATTGGCTGCCTTTGTGCAGGAAGTATACTTAGGTACACTTCCTACTTTCAGTACTAACAGGGATAACGAGAAAGTTAGCTAGAAACTGAGACTTCTATCTCTGGAGTGGTCCTTTAAAGACAGAGAATGTAAAAACTAAGTTTCCTGCCAATTGATCAGTTCTACCCTCTAGCATGTTTAAATAATGGCTAAAGGAAAAAAAATCCTCATACAATGGATTATCACATCATACTGTGCCTCTTGTGCCAACAGAGCATACTGCCAGAAGTGGTCAGACAGGCTCTTGTTTTTACTTTGTCTCGGGTCTGGTTTGTTCTGTGCTAATATCAGAGAAAGCAAAAATCAAACTAGCAATTAAAAATAGATCATGTCATTGCGACTATTCGACAATCCGTCCTGTGGTGCTTTTTTTTTGGCCAAGTCAATTAGTGGATATGTAGACTAAAATTGGTCCACAACAGAATCAAATATTTAATCTAAGCCGATTTAATATACAAACAGCTAGGCAGCCATTTTAGCTGGCTATACAATACACAAGGAATTTAGATTAACATTTTAATATATATATTTTTTTTTACTGTGTCAGACACTTGAAACATTCTTTGTTGCATTCTGACTCCCGCCCTTGACAGTTTCTGTGATTTACCTGGTTTGGAAATCAATCTGGTGATGTGTTGATGAGTAATGACACCCCAGCTATTTCTCCTTTGTTTTGAAAGCTGCACTGATGATAATAACATCACTTCCTGGAACCGGCCCTGAATGCAGAAGCACATAATTAAAAAATGGATCTTCCGTGCAACATACATGGACTATGTTAGGGTGGACCGTGGCTACAAAATAACTAGTCAAGCATTTGAATGTAATACGTTTTAATTAAATACATTTTTTTATGTAAACAAGACTACAAATGTCAGTGTTTGGAAAAAAAAACTAAAATGCTCGATTCAGAGGTTTTAGGAAACAGTTTTCAGTCTATATAGTAACACAAGTCCATGATAATGGATACTCAGTGCTGTAGACTGAAACACTGAACAGGTGTGCGCTCAATAGTTATTCTGTTTCTATTTCTCGCCATATCTCTGCTTTTTCATCCATATCTAATATAAATGCAAATAACACCCACATACAGTGCAAAAAAAAAAAAAAAAAGATCCAGAATACAGTTACAGCAATGGAGCCGGCCCTAGGGTTTTTAGGCAGGTTATATCAAGCATGCACTCGTTTGCCATGTCACAGTATCTCCTTCCAGCTCAGAGCCCATAGACAGCTACCCATATCAGGTCCAGGCTGGGGATGACTGGGTGGCCCTGGATCGGCAGATGCAAGCACCACGCATTTGCTTGGTGTTCAAGATGGCCAGTCCGAGCCTGGCCTATATGGTGGGGGCAGCCCTGAATTGAGTTATATATGATGACATTAAATACGTAGTGCAAACGGCATCACAATACATTCCCCAGCGAGGTACAGCCGAGATCCCGGCAGGTAACTCCTGTACTACTGTGAATAATGTACCAAACATTTAAATGTATTTAACTGGGAATCAGGAACATAAAGGCCAAGCAACAGGAAAAAGAAAAAAAAAAAGAAAAAATCAAATGTTGCTAATATTTCCCAATTGTTTGCAACATAGTTGTGGTAAGAGATTATGAAACTGTTGCTACCTCAGTTTGCTTGCATACATAATCACTTTAAACAAATGGCAAATATACACAATTTGTCAGGTTTTTTGTACTATGTTCAATAAATGCCTTCCATGGCTTTCCAATGGATGTATTTCAGCTAGAGCCAGCAAATTAAGGGGCATCAGGGGAATTCTACGGGCACACAAGCAGTGTCAGGCAGCCTCTGGCACACCAGCTTTGAATTCAAACTCCTATCATCCATAGCCAAACCAATGGGTACTATCGCAACAGTTGGACTGCCAGAGATTGTTTCCAAGAAATGTACTGTGGATACAAGTAGACATTCAATCCCAATGACTATGTAATATTGTCACTTCTTTCAATACTACATATACATTATTTTATGTTATATGTTATGTTATACACACAAACACAACACAGCACAATAAAAACCAAAAACAGTTAGCTCCTGAAATGTGATTTCTGTGTGGTTTGTTTTTACTAAAGTATAGCATGCTTAGCTGCACCAGTAATGTATCCGAGAACAAAAATGGCTGGGTGAAACCTATCAGCGTCATTCTTGCTCCGTAATATCTCAGCCAAAATTGTTCAATTACTAGGCACTGCCACCAGAAGTGGATAGAAAATGGATTTGTCTTTGAGTTACTTACACCTGCAACATAGATGACTGGAGCCAACAGAAAACTTGCTAATAGATGCAGGGGTCTGATACCAGACATAATATCATATCCATTATGCTTACGGAATAACATTTTCTCATCCTCTAAGGAGATAATACAGTCTGTTACTTATCACTTTAATTTGTGGGCGCCTTCATTTTAAGTCTTAGTCCCATTTCTGTAGGGTGTATCTCTATTGAACACTCTATTGCGCCTCTTCCATCCAGTTAGCCCATTAAGTCTGCTAGAGAAATTTTCTTGTGAAAAAACGCCAATCATTTCACTGAAACAAGGGAATCTGAGAGACAAAGATCGACTGAATAACTGCTACCTAGGATGAACAAAAGTGTGGCTGTCCTTTTAAATGTCTATTTATACCATAAAATCAAACCAATTTGTTTATAATGGTGCATTCTAAGAAAAAGCAAGCAATGACTAATTTGGCCAAAGGGGATCTCTTTTTTGTGCAACAAGTTCTCTCAGCAGAGGCAGGAGGTCACCTCAGAAGGTCTCACTGGACTTCGTTATAAGGATTGACTCTGTTGCCTACACAAGGTGTCTGCGATCTGTAATCTGACCCATTTTGGAGTTTTGAATTGTGTGTTTTTTGGATAGAGTTTCAGCAACGGATGGGATTCTCTCTCCAGTTACACACAGGGGTGTGCAATATCAGGCTTTGTGAAAGGCATTTTAGTAAATGCCCACGACACCATTGACTAACACAGGCTATATTGTAGACACTTGTATCTCTGTACAAACATTAACTACCTTTGGTTATAAATTATAATTTCTTAAAATTGAATGTTTTGTATCAATTTAACAGTTAATACTTTCTTCCTAAAAAGTTATTTTGCATCAGTCACAAGCAATTACAGTTTGGGTGACAAAAAAAACCCAAAACAAAATGAGTAAACACTCAATCATTACTCAGAATGAAATAAATTATACTTCAAAAGATGGAAAATAAAGTATGGTCTCAAAACACTTTCACTACAAGACTCATAATAAATGTTTTAATGGATTAGACAAACACACTCAGATAATCCACAGGGTATAGAGAATGGGTAGAAGAGTCACCAATGAAATCAAAGGGACAAGCTTTTGCGTGTAAAAATAGAAATAAAGTAAATTTGTCTTCTGAAAACAAAAATATAAAACAAATTACTACAAGCATCTTACCCTAGCAGCTTAAATTGTGACTCACTTTTATACTTCAGTTTTAATATGTAGCATTTTTCTTTCCAGTATTGAATTGAGAAAAAAAAATACAAAAAAAAACTAAAATTCCATGAGGATTCCCGCATTGCTTTATATACTGGCAGGTCAGTAAATAAGCCATCAAGTCCATGGCAGTCAAGCCTGTATTAGATCATGTGGGATACCCATTGTGCTTTTGTAAATCAGAGACAAAAAAGCTCATGCATTCATTGTCTTGGCAATCTACAGGGAAATCAATCAACAACATTTTATAAAAGCAATATTTATGGCTAAATACAACCATATGCACGATCTAATATGTGTCATGCTGATGCAATTTAGCATAACATTTGTTTTATAGCTGCTGTGTTCGTGGATTGGTCACTTTATCATATGAACATTTCAAAGTCAAGTGTACTGTATGCTGTATCCTGGAGCCCAGTTCACGTGTATAGACCTGTTCCCTCTTACCCTCTATTCTGACGCTTTTCCACGCCGTCCTCATGTGAGTGTGCCCCCTTTCCTGCCCATTTGCGCTCCTTTACACCTACCCCCCATGCTTGTCTTTCTTCTCCACCCTTCTATCTATCCATTTTTTTTCTCCTTTGTCTGCCCTTTCTCCTCCGCTATGTTTGTATATTCCCTTTCCACTTGCACGTGTCAACGTTACTTTCCCATGTTAGTCTGCCAGTTTTCCAGAGTATCAATGCCACTGACCCCAGTCCCTGATATCCTTGCTCCTCCTCATACCCCATCACCAAGAAATCCACTTTTCCTACATGTCCAGATATCCAATGCACCAGGCCAGCCTAATTCAGTGAATGAACCTGTACTGTCAGGACCAATGTGCTTCCCCATGTTGGAAAAGGGATTGTGAAACAATTTAAGTTACAAAAGCTAAACTGTCATTGATGGATTTTTTTTTATTATTCATTAATTATTCTAAATTCATTTATGCAGTACATCTAATTAATTTGGATTCTTTCTTAGGCAGCAATTAAAGGGACACTGCCCTGCTCCATGTAGCCATAACAATTAAGAATGCATAACAGGTTTTTATGGGGTTTTGTCTGCCATGCAAAAACATAACAAAAAACCCAATATATAATATATATACATATATACAGACACACACACACACACACACACACGATTCTTGCACTCCAGACAACAGAGTCACACATTGGGGACTATATAGTTAATAGCAATGTTTTCCTGTAATGTGGTGCCTTACAACAGAAGTACCAGAAAATAGCAAAAAAAACCCAAACACTTTTATAAAACAGGACTAGTTGGCCCGTCTTACGCTTGATGCTCTGAAGGGGGATTCGCCAAAATTCAATACTTTTGCACATTGTGTCAGTTCTTGTGAACTGCATTACCAGCAATTATATTCAACCACTGGCCCATATAGGAGCCCGCAATTAGGCAACTGCTACAAACATTATGATTAAAACATTATAAATAGCTGAAACTGAGTATTTAAAAAGTGGAAATTGTAAATGGAAAGAAATGATTACAGTACAGAAATTGGGTACAATGTGTTTCTTCAGAAAATGACATCTTCTGAAAGACACTGTGGAGACATGAAAGCAAACGGGATCCACTAGGTCAGAATAGCTGGCTCAGTATCCCGAGGGAAGTTTTGTTGAGTATGGAAGGATTCAGGAGTATAACGCATACATACGCATGCAGGGCCCTCTTACAATAAATAAAAGTTGTCTTAGTCTGTCAGGTCCAGTGCTGTCATACCCCTTGAATATTTGCACTATACAAAGCGCTTTACTAAATTGTTGGCACTATATAAAGCATTGTGTGTGTGTGTGTGTAACAATAATAAATGATATATTGCATACACACTGTTTTAATTATATGCATTTACACACACAATGTGCTTTTAAATGAACTATGTGCCTACTGTACAGTGAATACACTTAATGCTGTATTTGTCTTGAGTCACAGCACATTTGAAGGGCGAATACACACACACACACACACACACACAACTGGCTCGAATATAGGCTGCACCTTTTAAGTCTTTAAAGTGGGGGTGCAGTCTATATTCAGGGTTTATCCCAGGGATGCTCAATTTGTATCGCCTGGTGGGTGCCCCCCTTTCTCATTTAGTGCTGCAAGGGAACCTGGATCCTCCTCTCTGGCAGCAGATGGACGTCTGCGTGATGCGCGTAGATAACCTGCCGCCAGTTCCGCCATGGCTTCTATGACGGAGAAGCCCCAGCGGAAGTCGCAAGCAGCGGCAATGGCTGTCTACATGCATCTCGCAGACGTTCACCAGCTGCCCCCACTAGACACCAGGGACTCTGGGAATGCATTTGCAAGTCTAGGGGGGGGGGGCAGAGGGGCACATTTATAAGTAAGGTGCATTATGAATTAAGGGGGGGGGATCTTAAAATGGCTATTGGTTTTCCAAACGTCTGTTAGTATATAAAACATATGCTGACTAACTGAATAATACATACCAAAAATGTTCAAGTACACGTATTCCTGCTCATTAGGTAAAACACTGTTTCACCATTCCACTAATGTGTATTTTTTCTTTAAAAATAAATTTGTTTAAAATAGCACCAAACTTTAAGGGTGTGGCCTATATTATACATAAAAATTGGAAGGAAAAAAAAACCTCAACCAACATAGTACCTCAATAGGCTCTGTCCCAAAAGTGTATGAAAACACTTAATTCCTAAGGAATAAAATATTAATCTCTTCATCTGACAACACAAACAGCACTTCATGATTGTACTGTCTTCTAGGACAAATTTGGGAGAACTAATCCCCTGCAGCTCCCCAGTTCCTACACAAGCATGGGTGCCTTTGAGCCAATTATAAAGGGCCAATATAGAGAACACCCTAGTGCAGTAGTAATAGGGTATTCCGAGGTGGCCCAGCTTGTTCCGAAAACAAAATCACAGACCAGGGTGAAGTTAGTTGACTTCCAGGTGTACGCAACAGTCAAAACCCCTTAACATTTCCAATTCTGTACTCCTTAATGATCATCATTATATTCCACACCCCATAATGCACATGACAGAGCTCAAAAAAACCTAAAAAATGTAAATAGGGCAAAAATATAACCAGACCATGCACACTAAACAAAGAGGATTCTATTGACTAAGTTTTAAACTGCTGACTAAGCAAATCATTTGTTTTTCATTTAACTTCGGAAACAGTAGAAATCACTCGTCCCTACATGCTCTGTTCACAAGTTGTAAAGTGTACATTAAGAGGGTTTTAAAATTCTAAGGGGGCTTAAGAACTTGTACTTTAGCAATTGTATTTAATTTGCACCCATTTATTAGCCTCTTACAAGACCATATTAAAATGCTTGTGTTTACAGTACATAGAATGCAGTCTCAATACTTCTTTTGAGATAAAATGGAATGCAATGTATAATGTAATTTAGCTTATGTGCTAAGGAACACTTGAACATTATAAAAGCACATTTATTCAATGTGTAGTAACTTTTAGATTTGTTGTCTATATTGAACATTAAATCTGACATTCATATTTCAGAATTACATGGAATGCAGTTTACACCCCTGGAAATGAAGGCACAATAAAAAGCACATATTTGACACAGCAGAAGCTCATTGCAACTAGTTTGGTATAGCCAGTAGTGCATGTGCGCGTGCATTTTTACTTTGGTGTACGATTGTTTTGACATATATTTATCCCTGTGTTAAATGGGATATTTTGGGGTTATTTTCCCCCTCGAAAGTTAAAATATAAAAGCATTAAAGTAGCATTATGACCCCATTTTAATAGTTTTATTCTATTTTAACCACCGTTAACAGATAAAGATAATTTTCAGAAGAAAAAATAAATAAATCATTTTTTTTTAAAAAACCCCATTTGTTATTATCCGAGTTGACCAGTCAAAAAACAATACAAAATACAGATAATAAATCGATAATTATAAATAAATGTAGGGCACTGCTTTGATTTATTTTGACAAATTAAAAACGAGCATTAAAAATGACAATATACAAGTTCACGTTAAGGTATAATGGTGCAGAAAGACGACAGCACTGCACCCGCGAGCGGACCATCAATTAATCTTGAACCTTCTGCTATGAAATATGATCTAGAATACACAGACCCTTCATAAGGTGGATTCTGTTCTATTCAGCCAACAAAACATGTTTTTAGCGTGCCATTTAGTTTCTAATTAAGTGTATGGCAACGTGCGGCTTTTAATACATAACTGGTTTTATCACCAACATTTGCAATTGTGGAAAGGCAGACAGTAGCCAGTTACACAAATACTGATAATGTGAGAATGAAATGAATGTGTTCATTTGTGTGTTTACAGACACTAAGAAGGCTGTCTGCTACTACCTCCGCATGCTGTAGTAACTGAAGCCCTCTCCCCATTCTCTAGAGACATTTTGTGGAGTAATTGGCGACTGATCTGTTGACAAGCCTGAGGCTTTTAAAAACTTTTAGCTTTAAAAAGCACATGTGTTGTTCTAATGTCAACAGGCCACGTCAAGGGTTTGATTACTTTTGCCTCATGGAACCCCCCCCCGCCCATACACACTTGGATTTCTTCGGGAGAAGGTGATCTGATGGTAACCCTACTCCAACAATGCCTTAAAGAAATAAATAATGACTGCCTAATCCAAAGATTATACAATCTTATGGGAAAAAAATATAACACCAGAAATGCAGTAACTTTGCATTGTGATCTTAAGTTTTATTTACAATTGTATTAAATGATACAATTTAAATCATTCAGATTCCCAGTAGAACAAATAAGATAACTGGGTGCATTTAGTCCAAGTGATAATGTAGAATCAGCTCCAGGAGGTGTACATGTGAGACAAGCATTGAGTGCGCTCTGCTACAAGCCCAGCAGGTCAGTGCCGCATTACAGTTGCAGCATAGCGCCTATAACAGATTATCTCATACCACAGTATGATAAATTTAGCTATTTGTGGAATACAGGCTTCTGGTCTGGCATGATGTCATTATTCGATCATCATTTATCGGCTAAAACGACCCTGTGATATAGGAGAGGGAACAAATAAACACCAGTCAGAGAAAGATACCATATGACAGCTACTAAGAACCTTGGTAGCTTTTGGTGATAAGGTATTGTGTAGGTCTGGGGTGTCCAACCTGCGGCCCTCCAGCTGCTGCAGGACTACATCTCCCATACTACTCAGCCAGGCCCCTTAGCTGAAAGAGCATTATGGGAGATGTAGTCCTGCAACAGATGGAGGGCCGCAGGTTGGACACCCCTGGTGTTGGTGCGATGCATACTGGAGAATAGAATTTACTGCAGTTAAGGAGGAGGAGCAAGTCTTGTTACCTACTACAAAAAAAGATGAGATCTACACTACATAGAGTATGTGTATAACAAATAAAGAGGGTGCATTGGCAACATTTAGCCCTGGAGAGCAAGTTCAGCCAAGTCGCCTTGAAATAAACCAACACAAAATACATTTGGCAGACAGCATTAAAAAATACAATAAAAAAGATAAATGCACAGTAAGGATACAGTCACCATTTAAATGCTGCCTAAATCTTTGTTCCCTGGTGGCTACATGTGGAACTGCAAGTAAAATAAAAAAAAAACCAAGAAATTCCAGGTAGTAACTCCAAAATGTTTTTCTGGGATAACCATTCTTATGATAAGAATTAAAAAAAAAACAAAAAAAACAGCAGAAAGCATACACTCTAATTTATTTGAAGAAAGGCCAACATATACATAAATAAGAGCGTAACCAAAAATACATTTGTTTTGACTGAACGCTAAACATACATAATTGTTAAAATAACGCAATCTTATTCAATTTCACAGGTGTTATTTATTATTTTTATAGCACCTTCATAGTCTAATGCTGTACAATGGGTAAGTAGGGACAAAAAGTCATTCTTTACTTTACCTTTTTGGTGTTTCTTAGCTCAATTTATTAAAATGCCCCTGATCAAACAAGCTGAATGGTAGTAACTCATAAAGTACACTGGCTGCTGGGGGCCTATGCTGTAATGGACTAAAGTAAAATGCCTTTATATTTCAAAATAAACTTTTGTTTTAAATGCATATATATATATATATATATTTTTTTTTTTATTATTATTATTTATTTTTTAATTATTAATTTTTTTTATTTAGACTAAAGAGGTTTCAAGGGAATACGGCAATGAACAAAACAGTAGCTGTGGCAAGTATCACTTAGGGGATTGCCCACCGGGAACAGGGACATATGGTTAGCACATACTAGCACTAGTTGCTGTTGCATGTATAAAACGTGTAATAAGACAGCCATTTGATTTGTTGGGATACATACAAGTGTGTTAAAAGTCACACATTACATTGTACATTTGAGTTTGTAACACGAATACTGAGCAGTGAAACTGTAACAACTGACTTTGGAATTTCATTTCTTCATGCAGGGATTCTCTCTCTCAGACATGTCCAGATTGCCAGGCATTTAGGCATCTTAAGCCAGAGTCTCTTGGAGAGATATATTAATAAAGCACCAAACCGTACTTTTATCGCCGGTTGCGAGGTTGCATGGGCAAGTAATTGGCCAAAATGCTTTGAGAAATGTATAACTGCATCTTAAAGTAGGCCTGGGCCTGGCTGAGGATAAAGAGGCACCACTAGCACTTTAAGGCTGGCAGCTGCCTAATTACACAAGTCTTTATGCTCACTTTGTAGGCAGCTGGGCATATCCAGCCGCACACTGCAGTTTGGCCCCTACCACTTATGTCCTGCTTAACGTTGCCCTACGATTGACCAATCTAATGGGTAGTTTTAAAGATTTGCACAATGGAAATCCTGAACCGTACCTGGAGGGCCAAAGCCTACTTTCCGTGAGGATGCGTGCAGGCTTGTTGCAAATGTGGATGGATCCGACAAGCAGCGTGTCACCTATTCACACTCAAAGCTATGTGATACGCTAATTTATGGCAAAATGCTTACAGCAAGTTTTAATCATTTTTCCTCAAATGTTCTGGAGCAGAGATACATGGTAAAGTCTGAAGTTAGAACAATTTCTTTCAGGACAGTGGAGGTATGCCATAAAAATAAGTGGTTCCCCTACCATTGTGTAAAATGTTTTTTTAAAAACGCTCTTATTCTTCATCTTTTATTAGGCAATGTTGCACCTACTGAATAAATGTATGTAAAGTATACCAATTGCACATTATTGCTTAATATGATGGCATTAGATATACAGAGTACTGTACAAAAGTTTTAGGCAGGTGTTAAAATACCGTAATTTAAGAATAATTTTCGAAGACATTTATCATCATTTAATAAAATGCAAAAAGAATGGACAGAAGAAAAATCAAATCAGTATTTGGTATGACCATCCGTGGTGCCAAACACCTTGGAGAACTAACCAGTTCTTCTGTGGATTTAGGCAGCCTCAGTTGCTTTTCTCTATCTATGTAACCCCAGGCAGACTAGATGTTAAGATCAGGGCTCTGTGGGGGGGGGGGGCATAACATTACCTCCAGGATTCCCAACTTCTTTAAACTGAAGATAGTTGTTAATAACGGGCTGTATGTTTAGGAGCCGTTGTCATGACTAAATTCCTAACCTCATTTGGAGAAATGCAGCCACAAACTTGCAAGGAACCTCCACAATGGTTTACAGAGAACAAAGTGCCTTCTGCTACGGCTGATTTTTCAAATTTTGACTCATCAGTACAGAGCACCTACTGCCATTTTTCTTCACCACAGTTCCTGTGTTTTCTTGAATAGTTGAGTTGCTTGGCCTTGTTTCAACTTTGAATGTTGCAAACTTTCTATGAAGACCAGACCTCTCCAGATAGTAGATGTGTACCAGGGTTCCATGGACGTAAGCATGATGTGTCATTCATCTGCTGCAAGTTTCCTTGGTCAACCACTGCATCTATGGTCCTCAATATCGCCTGTTTCTTTGTGTTTCTTCACAAGAGCTTGGAGAGGACATCTGGAAACTGGCCTGCCTTGAAATTTCCTTGGGTCTTGTTGCTGTGCTCAGTCTTGCCATGAACTTTTGACATTAAACGGTCTACAGCAACCAAAACATCTTCTGGGTGCCAGATAACTGGTGGGTAAGGAAAGGCGCATATGTAGGGGATTCTACAGAGAGAGATTTCATGGACATGTCAGGGACCTCTTGACTTTTATATGCATTAAAGTGCATAGTAGGATTGTAAATACTGATGGGCCAATAAATCAAGTCTTAAGAGTACCGTTTCTGTCAGTAAAATAGCTTAACTGGAAGCAGCCATTACAATTGGTAATACAAAAGTAACCAATTTAAGTATTCAAGGTTCCGCCGTCGATCACGCCACTTCCTTTCCAATTCCCACAGCTATGTGAAACTTTTTTTCTTCTTCAAAGAAAAGACTAATGATGGCCTGAGCGTAATATATAAACCCTCGTGAACTGATGCAAAAATTTGAATCATGTCATCATATTGCTTTAAGCAATCCTTTACCGAATAGCTTAATTCAGATCCTATATTTTGTTCCGCCTTAATTATGCAATATGGAGTATATTGCATAAAGTGGAACAAAAATATAGGATCTGAATATGTTGGCAAAGTATTCACAACATGCCAAGAACACATGCACTACGAATCCCTTTCACATGGTGTATCAGAGTACGTTTTATTATAATTAAAATAAAGTTAAAAAAATTCATGTGTTACCAGCGGCTGCAGCTTGCAAAAGTATAAATGCAACTTAAAAAGGTGCTTATTTGAATGTAAAAATACATCTGTTCCCACAGCTTGTAGCTCACTGGTTTAATGCTATTCTTCTCCATACTTTACCATTCCATAGAAACTCCTACATGAAGAGCATTTACTTAGGTGGCCAGTCAGAGATGTGGAGACAGTGGTGAAGCAAATGCCATTGGCTGCTGCAACATCCCAGCAACCCTCTGAACCAATAGGAATCTTTGTTTATTAGCAGATTTCAGAGCAGTGAAAGTGGGTCAGACTAGGGGTTAAGGCAAGGCTGGCCAAAGGTATATCCCCAGCTGTTGCTGAACTACATCTCCTATGATCCTTGGCCAGGAGTACAACTGTGACTACCTGCAGAAGTGAATAGCTGTGGTGTGCAAGCAAGGTACCTGTGCAGAATGGTATGTGATCATTTAAGAAAATATTATGGTTAATAATAAAACATAAGTGCCTTGTTTGCATGATATATCCAGTGTGCTTGTTTTAAGAAAAGTCTTAGATATATCACCATAATAATAATAATAATAAATCACAAACCTGTTGGTAGCTGTGTTTTATATATATATATATATATATATATATATATATATATATATATATATATATGTTCTGATTCATGCGCAAATATTGTTTACATTGTTTGAAGAATAAGAATATTTACTTAATTGCATAATTCAGCCTTAGTTAGGCAGTGCGGCATGTATAGAGGAAATATGTATTACCATTTTGAGTGTTCCATTATCCGATTCCTTTTAAATGTAGTCAATTAACCAATCATGTCACACATGACTATTTTGATCCTGGATGTTATTGGATGAAGCGCAGTACAATATTTTTGTTTTATCCCCGCCTCATATACACTATTGTATACAAGTTTGGGGTCAATCAGCTTGTTTCATGGAAACAAGGACATTTATAACCGCAGAGGGGTTTTCTAATGATCAATTAGCCCCTTTAACTCACACTTGGATTGGCGAACTCAACATGCCATCGGAACATAGGAGTGATGGGAGTGATAAAGGGCCTCTGTACACCTATGAAGATATTCAATTAAAATTAAAAAAAAAATCAAAAAAAAAAATCAACCGTTTACAGCCACAACAGTCATTTACAACTTCTACACTCTACTTCAGATCAATTTCTTGTTATTTTAATGGACAAAATTCTCTTTCAAAAATAAGGAAATTTTCTCAAACGTCTGAAAAATAGTTGTAAAATATATATATTATATATACATACACACACACATTACATATAAACACACACTTTCATGGCTGTTAAAGGAAAAGAGGGTAATTTTTCCTGATTACAGAAATACATTATGCAGGAAATGCCCGATTTTTTAAATAGTTGTAAACAAATTGTGAATTCCCAATTTGAGTGTGATTTCCACATACAAATCTACCCTTGCTGCACACTATTCAAAGCTAGACGTCATTTCAAATATTTTAGAAACTGTTACAAAATTTTTCTCATGCGGGAAGTCCCTTTAACCATTTTGGCACCGACAAAGAAACCTCTGCACTGTTGCTTGGCTTTATATTACAAACTTAACCCTACAAGCAGAACAATTGATGACCCAAACCATCACAATCTTTATAAAGCCATTCCGAGTTCTCTTATAAAAGACACAAGAAAAGCTTCAGAGTAACTGTTACCCAGGATAATAAAGCAAAACCATAACTGTTCTTTCTCCACAAACTCTGGCCGACCACCTTTTGGTCGTTTTTAATGAATGCCAACTTTATAAAGTATGCATTACTCTAAGGAAAGTTCTTGGGTGATAAGAAATATAATAAAACATTAAAAATTACATTTTGTGATCCTTCCTAAGGTTTGTCCATCCTTATGTTAGACTTGCTATATAAATAAATGAAAATAATGAGCAGGCCTGGCATGAGTTTGTGCGACGCTCACTGTAATCCACTTTATGCACTTTATAAATAAGAATAACCCCCCCCATTTTTCTTGCTTTATACTTTCTTTTTTACAGTAAGATTACATAAAATATTCAAGTAAAAAAAAAAAAATTGATATTAGCAGGGTCCAGTAAAAGACAAAAAGCACATTTTTATACAAAAATCACCAATCACATCAGTAGCATAAAACCACGTAAACCGTATACTCAGGACACAGTTGATTAATACTGCGGGGATCCCACAGGGCCACTTGTCAATGTTTACTAATGCAATGTTTGTTTAAAAATGCCTGATTCAACTACATCTGAAAACAATCAGACTTCTTTTCTAGTCCGGCACCAGCATTAACCCCCGCGTGGCAGACGGGTGTGCAGCCCACTGAACTGCTCACCGCCAGTCACTCAAAGGGTTACATTCAGAAAACGTTAAACAAATATTTGTATCTTAGCTTAAATATATCATCGTGTACATAAATATCACTGTGAAAAGACTGGCTTGCATTTCCCCAGTGGATAATATAAAAAAGTCTGAGTGTAAAAGAAAGGATTTACAAGGCCTTTTTTTCTAAATGTATAGATCAACGCCAAATACTTGCATCACTTTTAAATCATAAATGAAATTACAGCGGAAAATTAAGACTCTTTACCCTAAATAAAGCCATATTCTTCTGTTAAGAGTACATTATTAGAACCAGTTGGAGGAGGGGGGGGTCATTATGCTGAGTATACTAATTTTCGGGGTAGGCCGTCTTGATAAAAGATATTAATGGTGGACCGAGAAGTTGATTTTTTTAAAGTATAAAAAATTGACGTTTGGATTTGATTTTAAATGTAATATCCCTCATTCCCATGTGAAAGTGGATACTGACAGTTTAATGAAATTGTTTAATTTAGCTCCTCTCTTATTATTTTCTCTTTTTTTTCCCTCCATTCAGCCATATTTCATCCCCACTTCCTCACTATCATGGATAGGCCACAGTGCACAGGCAGAAGGGACTTACAGTGGTCACTCTCATCAGGGGGTATTCAATTTCTTTGGACACAGCAATTTTCATGTGCTTTAGAGCAGCTATTAAAAAACAAAAAACAAAAAAAAAGTAGAAATTCAGATACTGAAGAAAACAAGGAGAGAAACACTCGCTAGTATAATTTAAAGCTGTAGTTAAAAATGCTTTATTAAAGAATTTAAATTATACAATGAAACAGAGTAGACCCAAACCAGGCCAGATTAGGCAACCGCCAAATGATGTAAATCCAGCAACCGCCATGTTTCGTATTCACACTTTTGCGGCCCGTGGCTGGAGCTATCCAGCGGGTAGCCGCACATAGCAGGACCTATAGGCAACCGGTTACTGGACATGTCCGGATCCAAACATTTATGTAAGAAATAAAATCTAATGTGTCAGGGGAAATATGCATGAATTCACCATAGTCAAAGCATTGACTCCCAGCATATGGGACACCTATGATATCTGCATGCGTCAGGCCCAAACACTACCCTGCCAGTATGTAACGTTATTAAAATACTGAATTAATTCAATTATGGACATTTATAAATTCCACAGACAGCTGTTTTGTGCTTCTCAAAGGCTGGTCTGCAGCATATAGCATACATGCGTTTTATATGGCTGGGTTGGCAACCGTAGGCCATACCACCATAGCTGGGTACTAAACCTCTCCTTTTCCTCTTAAGTAATCAAACTTTACATAGATTAGTAGTTAGAGTTGAGAAGAAGAAAAAGCTTTTAATTTACCCTCAAGTTAAGGGCTTTTTATTTATTAATGCAAACCTTAATTTTCCTGAGAATTTTAAAAAAAGTTTCATACCCCTTTAATAATGTATTTGAGGAGCATTTATGCTATAAATATTTGCAAAATAAGTAATTAAAGTAATGCTATCACAGGCACAACAAAATGATATGGACCTGCTTGGGGTGGGTCATACCATTCAGGCCTCTTCGGAAGGTACCATTGTTGAATGCTTTGGTGCTAACAAAAAAAAAGATCTAGTTCATATCAACCTATTTTAGAGGCGTGCAAAGTTCTACTTTGTCAAGAACACAGGAGCATTTTTGGTCAATTTCAGTTGCCAAAATAAAATCTCATCTAAGAACAAAAGTGTGATAAAGACAGTGTTAAGTATGCTTAAAGCTAAGTTGACCGGGACATGCTTTTCATGGGTTATGGGGGTAGAATTGTAAAAAAAAAAAAAAACACCTTAATGTGAAATGGGAAATGTCTCACCCAAACTTCTAATGCACACCAAAAATATAAGATATTCTCTTAAATAAAGAGGACTGTAGATGTCCTTTAAACTGTAGATACGAGAAAATCCATTATGCAGCATGGTAATTATGTAGCTTCACGGTATATTTTATCATAAGTGGGGAGTCTCGTGACCCCAGACAAACTCCCCGTTCATTATAAAGGACTTAGTATCAGAGGGGTGTTCAAGGGGCCACTCTCTAGCGACCAGTACCTGGTGTAAAAGCGGAGAGTGGACTGGATGTAAAATGGTGAAAGAGGATTATTCAGAATCGGCATTCCAATCATAGTCATTGTATTTACACCACTTTGCTCCAGAATTGTTCTTTACACAACTCCACTAATCCAATTAATATTAGCAAGTAAAAAGTAAAAAAATATATATTAAATATTCTACATGACAATCGCTATCAGAAAGTATTTTTTCACTTTTGTTTTCAGTTACCATATGGGAGCGTAGAAGTATTTGTAAACCAAATATGTCTTCTTTAAATATTTGCAAATAAGCAAGCAGAATGAGGTTCTGTAATTATAGACCTAAAATGAGAAAATTCACAAACCGCTGTATTTTCTGATTTTTCAGAACAGTTAAAAAAAAAAAAAAATTGGACTGAATTCTATTTTTAAATATAATTGAACACAAATCCATTTTTTATTTAACCTGAGCCTCTGCTACTATATCTCACATCTACAAACTGAAATATTCTGCACTACATATTTTATTATTAATATTTTTGTTGTCAGTTTTCACCGATGTGGAATTTACAGTAAGTATCAGTTATTTTTCTTATATTATTATTATCAGCTATCATGCTACAAAAATCTATTTTGTATGACGGGCCCGCTGACAACAAGCTTTCTTTATGCTGTTAGGAGCTGATTTGTGGTATTTCAGCTAAATATTTAAGTATTATCGGAAAGTAAAATAGTGTGAGTGTGTAAAATAATTACACTTCAGAGTGATCCGAGACAATAAATTTGCATGCGGAGCTTTGAGACAGAGCCATGTGTGCCATTTGGTTTGGTCACAATTACATTTTCTAATCTTCTTTTATAAAAAATGATGAATATTAAAAAAGAAAAATAATTCTCAAATTTTTTGAATTCTGTGTTATAATATATATATATATATTATATTATATATATATATATATATATATAACCTATTACCCCGTCCCCTCTAGAGTGTAAGCGTGCATTCAGGGCCTCTTTAGCTAAATGCATGGGTTTGTATTAGTGCCTCGGTCCTAGTTTTGTTGCACCCTTTGAATTTAAGTAAAAAGCGCTGTGTAAATTGTTGCCGCTATAAATAATAGATTAGGATTATAATATTTTTTTGTTACCTATATGTTTATGAACACTGTACAGAATGACACGCTTAACGAAACCATACATGTTAAAAAAAAAATAGAAAACATTTAGAAGCGAAGGGAAAATGCCCAGTTGTGGAATGTGACAGACAGTTAATGCATTTTAACCTTGTCCGTCTCTTTTCACCCTCTGTATATTGCCCCCCCTGGCTTGTGACTTCTGAGGCTAAGGGTGTAGAAAGAGAGAGAGAGAGAGAGAGAAGCGGCAGAGAGGGGGGGGGTGAGGGGAGGGCAGTGCTGCCTCTACTGTTGTCAAGGAGGCGATGACGTCATCCCTTTCTTAAATTAGCCCGTTGTCAGCCGCTGGCAACTTTTCCCTCTGGCAGAGCGACCTGTCAATTACGTGACGTCACAATACGCCTGTTGTGACTGTAAACAGAGCGCTCTCTTTCTCTCTGTGCCTCTTTGAGTCTCTCGCCCTCTCCCCCTGGCCCTGGGCTCTCCTTCCTCTCTGCCGTCCCATTATACCTCTAGAAGAGCCGCTCCGGTGCTTTTAACACCGCCGAACAGTGAAACGAAATAAATAAAAAGAAACCGATTCATTGAGAAGCACTGGAGAGGTGACGTAATGTCCCCAGTAGCAGCGCCTCCTCCAATGGGCTTGCGAGCAAGACAAGTGGATATTAACCCCACCGTGGCCACAGCGGGGTGCACATCATCTCATGCAATAATGGTCTGTCCCCATCTGCCAAACGTACCCAGTAAACAGGCTGACAAAGAAAGCATTACCCGCAGCAACACAGATGCGGACCGACGGGCACCGGCAGCCCCGATCCGCACACTTCCCAGCGAGTGACCGCGGTGGTTTTAGGGAGCACACAACCGGTTCACATCCGAGCCTCCAATGCACTTGCAGCTCTGCCCCCTCCAACTCCCACCATCCTGAACCAGGAGTGGCTGAGGATGATGCGAGTTGGATTCCAAAGGGGGGGATGCAGGTTGCCCAGACCTGGACACAGAGCTTTGCAGGTCCCATCAGCCCTCATCAATAAAGACATATACACACACACATATATATATATATATAGAGAGAGAGACTGGGTGCGCACACAATACATGGATCGGCTATACGGCAAGCAAACAACGGCAACACGAACAAAGCTGCATGTGTCCCCCGGGACCTGCCTCTCCGCGGTGCCCCGTTACACTTGTAGCAGGTAGAATAAGCCTCGCGTTCATCTAAGGCAGAGACTGAATGGCACTTACCGACCTGTCAATGGAGCGCAGAGGGAAGCCCAGGTCCGGAGATGTGCATTCATATTAAAAGCAGAGGAAGCCATGTGTCCAGAGCCCAGAACCCCCCCATCCGCCGGGTGATCGGGCGCCCGCCGCCGTGTGTGTGTGCAGTTATCTGCGAGCTTCTAGGAAGTTGTTCTTTTGTTCCACTATTTATACATTGCGTCAACATTGCGAAAAGAAGGAGGCGGAGCCAAGGCACTCCGAGCACACGACCTTAAGTACACAGCGCTGAAACCTCCACCCCGCCGAGGATCGCCAGATCACATTAATCACGTGTCCGGGGATAACCAGCCCTGCCTGCCAGCCACAGGGGACACGGCTCGGGCGAGATAAAGCGCTCCTGCCTCTCCCTGCCCCCCCCCCTTCTGTGGATGGCAGGCAGAGGTGCTGCTAGGTCAGTCCCGAGCAGCTGCTGCCTCTCCAGCTGCAAGCTCACCTAAACCCCCATCACCATAAGGCTGGCTGAGTGTGATGGGTGTTGGAATTCAAGCCATGCTCTATTAAAAAAAAACAGCCTCAATAATTTCAGAGTCTGAAAGTTTTTGCCCAATGCACTCGCCTATTTTAACACGAATTGTCATTTACAAAGGATACGAATATTATTCTCGTAGACTGTTTGAAGCGCAGTGTTCTCGGTGCTGTGCTACGAGGAGCTCACAGTCTATCTGATCTGTGTCGTCTCTTTCACAGCTGTCTATCTCGGGATCTCAGCTTGTTATCTCCATGTGATGTCTCATAACACTTACTGATCTCCAGCAACTATGCTAGGAGCCTCATCTCCAATCAGGCCAAGTGCCACACTTTTTCCAAATTAGTATTTGACTTGCAAGTAGCCCCGTTGTTTAAAACACAGAAAACTTCACCAATCTTGAATATTTTTAGTCTTAAATGTGTGGGTGAGCGCTAATACATTCAAGATCAAATGGGAGTGATAGGAGTCGGGAGTGATAGGAGTCAGATGTGACGGTGCTTGGTGTTCGTGTCCTGTGACGTAGTGTAGAAGCTCACCCTGTGCTCAGCTATTCTAAGGCCCAGTCTGGTGCAGCCCCTTCTCCCCTTTTGACGGTAATCTCTGTTAATCCCACCAGCAGATGTCTTTCCAAGTGTTCATGCAGATGTGGAACTCCTCTGGTTGCCTTTTCTAGAGTGGAATTTGCCCTACTGGAGTGCAATGATAAATTATTTAAAAGTACAGAAAGGGAGGAGAGAAGGAGGTCATAATCTTAAACTAGAATGTGAACTATAAGTACATTTTACTTTAATGAGAGGGTTGTTGGTAAGTGGAACGGCCTCCCAACAGAAGAGTTAGAAAAATTAAGGAAAAAAACTCATGAGTGGCCTTAGGAGGCCTTGATTTTAGAAAATGCTAAAAAGCATTGTGGATTTCCTTGTGAGACAAAGTCATTTTATGGGTTGTTTGTAACACGTTTGATACAAGCTGTGTCAGGTGGGGGGGGGCATATCGGTTGCTACTGAGGGTAAATAAACATTGTTTTTCTGAAACTTTTCCTCCCCAGGATACGTCGTAGCCGTGAAACAGTGAACGCGATCCTCCAGGACTCCAGGAATGTCCATTTGTTGTGACCAGACCGACTGTGCGGCATGTATTCGTCATCAGCATCATCAGACGTGTAACATACATCATAGGCGGCGCGCCTGCTATTTCTATCCATTATTGATTTATAGTGGAAATATTTTCTTACACGGGGAAATAATAAAAGAAAAAGAAGAATAAATGTGAGATGGATTGCAATTCACATCACGCTCAGCGAACCAGAAGATGGCTGCGGGTAATGGGAGGGGTGAAAAGGGGTTAATTTGGCTTACAATGACATTTCAAGTGGCTGAAATCAGTTATTTAAGTTTTTGATGAGTTCACAAATTCGTAACACCTATAATGTGAGCCAGCTGTGTATTCGCTGCTTTTTCGTGCCATCTCCCCTCCTCTAGAGCGAAAAACACAGCATGGATTCGATATGGTTTCGTTTTCGTGTTCTATGCGGACATGATTATGGCAGAACATAGAACGAGTGTGATCATAAGGGCATCCTCATCCAGAGCTGCTAGAGGGGCATTAGCCATTAATGAAATTATATATATATATATATATACACACTTTATATACACTTATATATATCTATATATCTATAGATATATAGATATATATATACACTATTAATACCAATGTGCCTTAAAATCCTTCTCTTACTAATAATATACTTAATGACATGCAACTCATCCAATAGAATTTACTATCTCTTTAAAAATACCATTGTTCGCAGGAACCGATGCCAAGTGTTGTAATGTGTTGATACTAATGCACGTCCTCCCTAAATGTATATATACTGTATACAATATAAATTATTATTATACCACTCCCGAGTACAATATTATTAGTTTTATATTATATATTAGTAATAGTCTCAATGTACGCAGCAGTGTTTCTAATAGTGTTTAATGTATCGGAATGTGCTGGGACATCATTGAGTATACGTTAGTGGTTTTATATGTGCTATCCTCTTATAGCGAATTGCTGGAATTATACGTCATTCTTAGTATAAATTATACCTAAAGATGGTGTAAGAAGACGAGCCATATATGATCTGAGCGGATGTGGAGTAGTGTGTGTATATATATATATATATAAGATATATATATAATTATATAAAGATATATAGATTTATTTATTCTATAAATAAATATATAATAGACTAATACAAACGTAGTCTATCAGATCTCTGGATGGTAGATGATGATAATTAATTAATTAATTTGTAGATGGTGATAATTAAAGGAATCTTCAATTAGTTAACTTTCAGTAGGTCCCCAGCACCTACCCCTTGGTAACCCGGGGGCCCTCGGCACAATCTTCGCTGTGACACCGTGGAGCTATCTCTTCACATGGCATGACCCCTTTAAATGGTTCCCAGATTGTTATCAGATTTAGTTAGAATCCTCTACACCCCCTTCCCATTTTAAATCCTTTACCTCCAGAAACTGAACCATCATAGATATTTCACAATTCTGGGACGTTTTGTCATTATTTGCGCAAAACGTGAATATCTCCTATATGAAAGTTTTATCAAATATATCAAAATATTTTAAATTATTGACAAATAAAGAATAAGACCCTTTGCAAGCACTGGGGGGGGGGGGGTACAGTTACCAAAGTTAGAATAGTTCTAAACATTGGCTTAATCATACATCTCAATGAATATACACAGGAGTGCCAGATGGTAGCCTGCTGAAAGAGTTAATGACCGGGACTGCATTGGATGTATAATGGATTGATGTAATGCAAGAGAAAAATCTATTTCCACTAATTAAAAATAAATTATTTCATACATTTTACATAATTAAAATAGCTATTTTTTAAATTCATATGTAATGAAAGGGTTAATGGATTATTGTGTAGAATCAGTATTTCCCAGTGATCTGGAGCAGACAGTAAGGCAGAATTGAAGGATCCTTGGGAGGACAATGCCTTCTTCTCACATGTATAAATGCTCATATTGTCCAACAAGCTTTAGATTCTCTGTCTGCCTGGTAAATAAATGCCATTTCTTATTTTAGAAACTTGAAATCTAAAAAAAAAAAGGACATGAAGTAGCCAGTAACCTGAATTAATGTTGTTAATAAAACTGCACCACTAAATCAGCCGGGGGTAGTTTCAATAAAACATTTCGTTTTTGCTCGTGGATCTCCATCATTTCTTCATGTAAATAATGGCATGATTTATTAAACTGTGAAGACAAATCCACGTTCGCACAACAGCTCCATCTGGAGTTAGACTGCCACTCCTGTGACTCCCGGCCATAAGGATGCTCAGAAACAGTCTGGAAGAACGCCTTTTTTGATGATTATTAGAAAAAAATTGTTGTTTTTGCAGTTATAAAAGTAAATTCCTAATCAGAATGCAGTGTGTTGCATAGTAAATCCCCCTTCACATCTACTTAATGCCACATTGATGGGATTTTAACAGCTATTATTAGTGTGAGCTCACTGGCAAGGCTTAGGCTGGAGTTTTTGTCCATACATTTATATTTTGAGTAGAATCTCAGGGGCCATTACTGTATCAGTGATTTATTAAATGACAACAGAATGTTTCACAGTATTTCTCTTGTTTCATTTGTAGACACACAACATTTTATTATATAATCGCTATAGAAATTGGGAGAACAATAATTGACCAGCTATACCATGTTCCTAGTTACAATCCATTCCCATCTGTATTCCCAGCTTGGATATGCAGTAATATTATGATGTCATAGATTAGACTGAGTGTGGAGTTTGTGCTACTCCTTACACATCCCTCTGATTTTTGATGATAAGTCCACCATTGTTTATCCACACGTCTGTGTGTGCATGAACATAATTAACAGTCCATGAATGAGACACATACAGAGATGGGAATCTCTCATTGTTACTTGTGTCTTTCTAAGGCTGCTTTCTGCAATCCAAATAACAAGACCGTTAGTCACATAGTAAATGGGAATGATCACCTAATTAATGCACATATTAATTAACTTCACAGGTCTGTCTGCAGACAGGATCACTGATCTTGTACTTTTCCTGTCACCTTGACACGATCTGCAAAACCGCTGCATGTTCATATATATTTTCTTTATGTATTCTATGTATTGTTTATATATCATTTATAATATATAATTTATATTTCTACTAGAATTTAGCTTGCTTCACCATCATTATATTGTTGTAATGATATTATAGTATTGTTGGATAATATATTATATAATAAAATATATTATTATTATTATTATTATTATTATTATACAGGATGCAGTTTGTACACTCTGATAAATTATGTTCACACAGTGAAAGAAAAATGGTTTATATCCTTAAATACCTGCATTTCTGTAAAGATCAAGCAGGCAACTCAATAGAGAATGGGCACACATAAAAAGAGGAATATGAATCTATAGTGACGTATGAATTCATAAATGATCACATAGATATTGTACACATCTACCTATTAGCTTTGTTCTTCTGCAATGAACATCTATGAATGATTCACATGTTGCAGAAACCCAGTCGCATAGTTGCCATTGACCCACAAACTTATCGTGCATGCTAGTCTTGTGTTCTGAGTGACAAGTTCTAAGAGCTTAATGCATTTATTATGATACGAAGATACAAAATATGGTTTAGGAGCAAATTCAATAAATATTTTCATATGAATAAACATGGATTACCTGTACTTTCAGCTAAGGAATGGTCATCAGTGAAACCCAACTAAACCTGTTTATTATTTATTGCAAGACATTGATGCTGGTTTAATTAAGGGGAGCAATGAGATTTTTTTGCTGGAATCCCAGATCCTGGGGGATAAGATATTATGAGGTCACTTCTAGGAACTAGAGTATTGATGACATTAAATGTGTTTAGCCAATGACCTGTGACATTGGATCCAAATCTGCATTTGCTCTCCCAGTTCTCACCAGCGGTGGCGCTACATTATGAACCGATTTAGCAGGTGCTTAGGGCCACTTTGGTCTGAGGGGCCCCCTCAGAGGATGTGGGAGGGGCAAGGCACACATTTTAAAATTGAAATTACGATAATGTATCTTTAACACATTTGTGATCATAGAGATCGAGTTCTTTCGTTTATGTATAATTATGAACTTCATCATATGCACTTTTGATGAGTCCCTTGAATAATTAACGCTTAGAGCCCCAAAAAACCTAGAGCCACTGTTTACTCTTATATTCAGCCCGTTTATACGATTTCTTCTATAATACCATCAGGACAACGCTGTCTATTCGTTACTCATCACCGGTTCTAACAGAGTATTTTTTGGAAGACATTTTATAAAAAAAAACAGCTTTGAAATTATTATATTATATCTACTTTATTTTTGTACGGGACATGCATACAAAATCTTTCAATATATATGTAGCCGACGCTATTTCTTCCTAATTAAAAACTGATTTTATTTTTTTCGTCAAACGTATGACGTTTTCGAAGTTTGATAGCAGAGTAGAAAATGTACTCCAGCTCATTCAAACAATATTTACGAAATTCCTCGATTACATGATTTGTCAATTTCAATATATTTACCAAAAAAAACTCTGAAATTAATAATTTCACAAATTAAAAAAAAATATTTTTTTGTCGTTTTGTTTATAACGTTTACTGCTGCTGTTCTTACCCAAGATTAGGGTGAAAATCGTGGAAAATGAATCTGTGTCAGAAAAAAAGGATGTAATTCCTATTGGATCCCTGTAACTGGATGCAACATAAAATATAGATTATAGAATGGATACACAGGTGTATTTAGAGAAATGCAAACGAAATCTCAAAATAAATAGGTTATCCTGAAATAAGGGTGAATTTTGTGGGGGTTATGCTACATTTTATATACGTATCCAGTGCTATAAGGTGTCATTGTACACCCTCTGTATAGTAACATTATCAGTATTGTAAGAGTGTGTATACCAAGATGAAGACTCAGATTGTACATGATGGCTAATATAGGTTTATTATAAATCGCATGAATCATTAGCCTTCTGCCTAGAGATACTCCCTTGTCCCGAAATTACCATTAATCAGCGTAATATTGCAGCCAAAGTTCTGCCATTGCAAATATGATGTCATCATTACTGTGAAAGCGAGTGGAATTGTCACCGAGAACAGGAGCTAAGCCAGCTGCTGTGGACTACGACTCTTATGAGGCTCAGCCAGCAGTAGTATTACCAGAGGCTTCCTCCCCTGACATGAACAAGATATGAGCTACATACCCGCAGGTAACATACAGAAACTTATGTTATAAATGGTTTGAAACAATGTTTCGCACCTGGAGAACATAATACTGCCATCAAATAGCAAGGGGCACGGTATACTCTGCACTGTACACTGCTTGGGTTTGTCTGACTCGGTAGCTGGAATCAAAGGTTTCTGTAATATTTAAGGCAGCTATTTGTGTTCTACTGTCTCTATAAATTAGATAATTGTTTCCTGTTATTCCTATAAATAATATGAGATTAACATGTTGCAGATTCCCACAGGTTAAATATCTATCTATCTATCTATCTATCTATTTATCTAATTTTCTATGATTTATTTTGCTGTCTGTAGGTATTATTATTACTTTCACAACTAATCATTTTTCACAATGTGCTAATAATACAAAATGTAATAATTTCTGAAGGCAAGCTCATCTATTAATAATAGATTAATAATTGGTTCATAGAGTTTAAAATATAGTTTTCTCCTGGTTTACACATTAGTTATATGATGGGTTTATTCTATTTCTAAATCAGATAACAAAAGGTTTAATGGCAGACAATGCTTGTTGATCATAGCTGAACTGAATTATTATACTGTTTATATAAATGTATATAAATTCATGGGAAGCTAGTAACTTCCACTGGCATATTCACAATTTTGTAATGCTCTTGGTATATTTAAATAATAAACATGTATTAAATTATGCATAGTATGCATTCCATAATAACTTGTTGGTCGCTCCCTTTAGGCTGTAGGAATTCCATGCATGTTCATCTAGCAAGACATACAATGCAGACATATAAACCAGCTTCCAGTTTCTATATATAACAGAAAAGAAAAATACATTTTAATTTGATTGACTAAGTGTGGATCAGTGTATTTCTATAGTTCTAGATAAGTATACAATCTGGAACTGCTTTCTATGTATTATCCGATTAGAGGGTCTATAAGGTGTATGAGGCAGTGAATAATTGTATGGCTATTGTCTAGTGACAATATAACGTTTTTTTTTTCTCCAGGGTCCCAAAGCCCCTCTATGTTTAAAGACTCCCAAACAATCAAAAAATAGTACATGTCTCTAAGATGTGGGAAATATTTAAACTCAAATAAATCAAAGGAATAAAACAAAGTTTTTTTAAATTGTATTTGTGGACAATAAGACAGCTTGTGGTGAAGTTTGAACGCTAGTTAGAAAATGTAAATAGGTAACATGGATTGACATTTACTTGGATTACAATAATCCTACACAGTTCATTTTACTTGGAACTCCAGTCTCCTTAACTGCTCCAAAGAACGCCCAAATATGGTTTCATATCTTCAGCCTTGATGATTCCAACTGGATCCATTGTCCAAATGACAACTGCTAGGCACCATTCACCTAATTCCAACCTTGGTAAATAAAGTGGTAAAATAATAGTAGAGGCTGCAGATCTGAAACTTAATTTATAAATGTTAATTACTAACTAATTGCCTTTTTCTAAATAAAATATTTTTACAGAATTAAAGAACAGAATTCATGCCATTAATAGTCATCGAATTGTACTAGTCTGGCATGGTACATTAACATCTACGTTTTATTTATTTTTTTCAAATTCACCAAAATGGTAAAGATGGCATTTTGAAGCTGTTATCAAGGTAAATTGATATGGGGAAAACAAGAAAGGTGAAAGTATGAAAAAGGATATTAAGAGAAATGGACTTTAGAGGCTTGGTTGGCAAGAGGAAAATCTACCTCCTCAACTCTTTTTAGGATGATGAGTATTTTTGGTAAAATTGAGTCAAGGAATGACAGTCATTACAAAATGAATTCTTAGAGACTTCTTGCATGTTAATGCTGGGGTGGAGGTATGATGTAATGTTAGGGTAGAGGTAAGCCAACTAGGAATCACCATATTAAAAGACGTCATGCTTCTTAGACCTTCTAAGATGTAATTGTTCTATGATGTTGTTTCTCCATGCTATGACATTATCCTTTTTTGGTATGCCCCTGGGCTCTCTGGTTTTAAGCCACATGTTGAGCCACATGTTGAGCCACATTCTGTGAAGTCCCTTTTGGCTATTGTGTGTTGGACAGGAATAAGTCTGCCAGACATTGTCTGCTAGATAGGCTTTGGTTGGTGTAGTACTGAGCGCTTTAGGTTGGTCTGAATCATTATTATTAGAACTTGCAAGACCTTCCTCTCCAACATGAGGTTTTTATATGAGTGGTATGCAGTAGTACATCAAGCATTCTGTCAACTCTTTCTGTTAACTCCATATTTACACAAGCCCTAAATTACATATTAGTTACCAGAGAACTTGATGGACCTGTTCTATATGAATCAAAATGTCGTTGACTGAGACAATAAAATTGCTGTGGCGTACTCCAGGGATGTCCACTTTCAAGTGTTTGATTATCCCCCGGGATTTGGTGAAGTGGACCATGGACCATGGTTGTAGGTTTTTAACATCATTTTCCCATTTTGTAGGGGCACACAGCCTAAATGTCATCAAGCTGGTGTTCACTCAAACTCAGTACAGATTAAGGGCGATTGTTCCTTATAAGTAAAGCAAAGGACACTTGAAAAACAGTTTCTTCTGTGTTATCTGCATTTTATATGCATAGTCCAACGGGGGTAAAAATCATTAATTCTATTGGTTCTTCTCAGCGATTGCATTAACTAAAATTCCAGTTTAAACCCTGCTCTCACAACGCATGTTCAAAAAGTTGATCTCCAAATGTGCCATGCATTTTCCACCTGTAAACAGAGCCAGCAGTGTCCTGCATCATAATATACTTTGCTAAATGACACACATTCATTGTATCCACTGAGTGCCAAATTCTGACAGGACAGAACAAACTATTGTACTCTAAAACTAAAGAGGGCAAGTGAAAAGAGAAGGCCACATTCAATTAGTTCTTCTGTGTGCTTCATTTGGTTTGCATACAGTCCTTATGTAATGGTTCAAGAAACAGCTACTGTTCGAAATCTGTATTTAATTTACACATAAATCAGGCGCCCTTTAGAGACTGTGCAATGTGCAATCAGACATCAGCTATAGTGTTTAGAATCAGGTCAAAATTATTTTTGTAGGTCCCAAAAACCAAGAACAAATATACAATAATGAAAAAAAATACAATGGCAGAAGAAAAGTCAGATTTGGAGGTTCTGACTCACATTCGGCTATATTTTGCTCAAACACCAGTAATTTAGTGCTGACAGAGCACTTTCACTAATGGACAATGGTCTTATTGAATAGCTCGCTGATCAGTAGGGGGTCGTGAGATACTTAGCTTTCTTAGTGGGACACTCATTAGGAGTTCTAAGAGCTTAAAGGGGAAACAATACCCTTTTATAGAACCTCAGGTTAATTACCTTAAATCTCAAGGGTCTCTCTTTTCCTAGAAAATCACTTGCTTTCAAAATTGAGAGTAGAACATGACCCCAGTGACTACGAGGGCGTGTTGATAATTTGTAGCCAAGCTTACTCAGTTGATGAAGCTCAGCATGATTGCACATGAACAATCTTGTTGACTTAGAAAAATAGTGAATGAGAAAGTGTGCATCTAGAGTCATATGCTGATTCTATTAATTCTGAGGTGGATTCTAGTAAAACAACGATGTCATCTCATAAAACCTTTAAGCGTCTTCTTTGTGGACCAAGTTCATTTTTTTGAAGATGAAGGTCTTATTGGCAAAATAACATTCTGTAACTGCTACTGGAAATACAGAGCTACAACGCAAAATACAGGCAGGCAATATTGCTGTAGCAGAAAAGGAGTCTAGGATCAGATCTGAAATTGGTTGTGTCCTCTTGTTGGAACACTCTTTTCTTCTCACACTGGAACTAGAAATACACTTCATTTGTTCTACCAATGTTCCTTTCCTTATTTTCAGTGGGTTATGAGGTAGAACTTTTGAAATAATGTAGTTTGGAGTTTGTTAGATAGATTTTTTACCAAGGATTAATAGTTAGTAGGCAGAATATTCAATATTCATGATAAAAAAAAGAAAAAAACAGAAAAAAGTTTTGGTCAACTTTCTCGCTATTTATAAACATATTCACCACAAATGGGACACTACAACAAAATGCCAAAATCAGTAACGCAGCCTTCCTGCATCCCAGTAGAAGTGGTAGAGGCTAATACAGTAAGGGAATTTAAACATGCATGGGGTAGACAAACAGCTATCCCGAATCTAAGCTGAGACTGAGGACTGATTAAAGTCTGAGTCTTTTCAGGAAAAAAGGGTATTGTTTAAAGCTATTGTTTAAAGAGGCAGTATACCAGCAAGAAAGAATACATATTGGAGCTCTCTACTTAGTATGTACTTAAATATGGATTTTATATGGATTATATAATGTCAGGAAAAAAAGTGCTTAAATAAATCCCTGAAGCCACAGCACCCTGCACCTTTTGCACCACTTACTGATGACTGTAATCAGGAGATGTTGCTAAACATAAACTGGGTTTTTGTTCATCTGTGACATCTGGAGCATAGGAGTTATTTTAAGCAACATTGCAAAAAATGTGATTTTATCACTAATAATTATTATGAATTTCCAAGGTCTTACCTCTCCTGTGCGGGTTCACCAAATATGGAAAAGGGGAAGGAAGGAAAGTCAAATTCCTAACTAGTAATTTTCTCAAATTATTTAATGTCTGAAAAATGTCAACTTTGCATTTCTCTATATTGAACCTCATCTGCCACTTGCACACCCAGTCCCCAACTCTGTCTTAATTTTCCTGCAAAGAAGAAACATCAAGATTAGTCTGAACGTTGTGTCAACAGCAAAAACTGTGACATGGCTCTCAATGCAGCTTGGGAGATCATTTGTCAATAAATTAAAAAGAAGAGGACCGAGGACAGACCCCTGAGGCATTCCAATTAATACCTGCGTACAGGCTGAGAAACATCCATTCAATATAATCATATAATTCATATGTAATATAATCTTCTCTTTAAAACAACATGGCGTTTTCAAGTTTTCTTGATAAATATGTATGCTCCTATTGAATTATTATTTGTTCATTTTATATTTTTTTTTCTGAGGGATGAGAAATACGATTTTTGCTTTTGGCTTAAAATATGTGTTATTTATAAAAACCACCACAAGAAACATTCACTACAAATGCTTTAGTCAGTTGTGTATAAATGTAGTCTATATGAAGAATATTGTTTTAACAGACAGAGAAGTAGTTAATTGCTTTTGCCATCTTGGTATAAGAATATATCATGCTCCAGCAATGGTGAAAGTAAGTTATGAGTATTCCGTAAAAATCAAATAAATAGCACCGCAAACACATTTTTTTCTTCTTGATTCCATGACTGTCCAGCATGTGGATGAAATAGTCATGAGAGTAATCATCATTTCATTATGTCACAATGAATAGCTGGTGCCTCTTAATGTCCAGCTAGCAGAGGCATCGGTTGAAGGATACCGATGGCCACTGTGCAGATGGTGGAATTGTCTTTGGCCATAAACCAGCAGCAGCCAAAAGTCTCTATTTATGTCATAGTTCTGAAGCAGAGTAAATACAGGGTAGAAGATACCAGATAATGAGACAACTGCCAAAGCTGTTCTTGTATCTTGAATTAGCCTTGGGGATTGTGATCTTTCCCCTCTGATTATTTTGGGGTGCTTGACGACCATGTTTTTTCTTTTACAGTAGTCACTACAGCAGTCACTACAGCTTCTCCAATCCATCCCACAACAGTATATTTCCTGTATTAAAATAAGCTATAATTAACTATCATTCTCAACCTCTGCCACACTACTGTCTCACTATCTAACTCCCATTAGTCTTTAACTGCTGCTACTGACGAGTTAAAATTCCGTCAACACACTTATATATCTATTGCTTTTCCCTTCCTCTTGTAAATGCTGATTGGCCCGAGTGAAAAAGTAAGAAAAAACTCCAACAAGTTGCTGGACCCATTGATTACAGCCATAACCATCAATGAGACCACCTCCTGTTTTTTTTTGGCTACTTCTACCTATCAGTCATTGATAAGTACCCTCCTATACACAGTCCCTTCCACTTTAAAATGGTTTGTAATGGCGCCAAATGGCTTGTAACGGCGGCTACACGTGGCAACAAATGGACAAATGGACTTTTGTAGTTTGTTTTCATTAATTTTCGAGATGGCCTCGTTTCGCATGTAACTTTTGTTAAATTTTAACAAAATTAAAAAGTTATAAAGTACGTATACACAATTTTTATACATCCGATCAGTGTTAGTTGTGCTTGCGCTCTTCCTAATTTGTGCTTTTTCTATAATTTACCAATTTAAATATATGTGTTTCATAATGCATTTACCGTATCCTGTATGCTCATAGTGGAACATGGCAATGACATTTTCTGTACTCTCATCCCTCTTGAACTGAATTACAAATGATCTTAAAACTCATTCCATTTTATCCTACTGACATGTCAATATTGCTACATATTGTTCGTTAATTAATTAGCAGAAGGATTATAATGTATCCCAATATATAACTATTCTGTAATGTGAAATATTCTTTAACCATGTATCATTGCTTGGGACGGAATTCAACAAAGTAATCTCAAATACAGGGGCGTAACTAGAAACCTCAGGGCCCCGGTGCGAGCATCTGTTAATCTCAGCATGAAGCGCCGGCACCCAAGACAAACGCCTCACGCTCCCAACACTGCCCTCTGGGCAGCGCTGAGGCAGGCGGTGGCAACGGCGGCAGGGAGCAGAGGAGTCCTGGAGTTCTGTCAGTCAGGGGGGACCCAAGAGGTGCCGAGAGGTTGTTTTCAGCAACTGCTCGGCACCCCTTGGGCTCCCCTGACTGGCGAACTCAAATACAGTGCCTATTACCCTACTATATGGGCAGAGGTTTGTGAACAGGACTGTCCTTAAACATTTTGGGGCCCGTGGAAATTCTAAACGTTCTCCAGTTGTAGGGTAAGACTACACACTGTACAACGCTGTGGAAATTGATTTTTGTGCGGCCCACACTAATACATGCCCAGGACCACATTACTCTTGATGAGTGCCTCAGAGGTGGGTATGATGTCATATCCCAATGCCCATCAACATTAGACAACATGTAGACTGTAAAAGAGGAATCACTAGTTAAGAGGTCTGTACTACTCTATGATCCACCACGAGACCCAAGTGGCTGTTAACAGTGACCCAGGGGACAGCTGTGGTGGACCCTAGCGTATGGCTTGATTAATTACAGACATAGCAGCCACCTCCCTGCAGTGCATACCAAGTAAAAGTTAGCACTACATATAGCTGGTGGCTGGATGGATGAATTGGCTCTGTATAGAACTGGGTTGTGTGTTCAGCAGGAGCCAATATGTAATTCCTAGTTGCCATGGTGTCCTGGCACCTAGTTAACATGGAGCCTTATCCTAAGGTGCCCATTGAAGATGTCCCATTTTGCCCTCTCAGCCCTGCCTCGCACTTGTTAACCATAGAGCTATAAGCTTTCTGATCTAACGTAATAGAGCTTTTTAGTACATCCATAGATGTGATATTTACATTTTTACTAAATTAGTTAAAGCGTATTTTTCATTCTCTCTCAATCTCTTACCAAAAATAAAGTATATTCCAAGCATAGCATAAAATGCAATGCTGTTTGTATTTTTATTTGTGTAAAGTGGGAATTAGTCATAGAACATTCTGCCCATTTATCATGTATCTGTAGTTTAAGCATAAAACTAATCCGGGGATATAAATAAGCTTTGTGCCGCCATGCTTATGTCACTGTTTTGATAAATAGTCAATGAGATTACTCTAAATTAATTTGGGGAACCTCATTTTTTATATTGTCTATAAAGATACATGGAAAGTATAAAGTCAATTTAATAAACTCATACTAAGACTGGCTGTCTGTTATGGTATCATATTCCTTAAAAGTATAAAGACAAATCTGGGCTATTATGGGAAGTATAATTACAAGTATTTCATAAGTGTCAAAGGCTTTTATTGATAATTACATTACGTTTATGCAAAGAGGCAATATTTGCAGTGTTGATCTTTTTCAAGACATCTGCAATCTGCCCTGGTATGCTGTCAATTAATGTTAGGGCCACATCCTGACTGATGGCAGCCCATTCTTGCATAATTATTGCTTGGAGTTTGTCAGAATTTGTGGGTTTTTGTTTGTCCACCCGCCTCTTTAAGATTGACCACACATTCTCAATGGGATGAAGGTCTGGGGAGTTTCGTGGCCATGGAGCCAAAATCTCAATGTTTTGTTCCCCGAGCCACTTTTGCCTCGTAAGGTGCTCCATTAGCTGGAAAAGGCATTTTCCGTCACCAAACTGTTCTTGCATGGTTGGGAGAAGTTACTCTTGAAGGATGTGTTGGTACCATTTTTTATTCATGGCTATGTTCTTAGGCAAAATTGTGAATGAGCCCACTCCCTTGGCTGAAACAATCACACACATGAATGGTCTCAGGATGTTTTACTGTTGGCATAACACGGGACTGATGGTAAAGCTCACCTTGTCTTCTCCGGATAAGCTTTTTTTCTGGATAACCCAAACAATCGGAGAAAATGACTTTACCCAAGTCCTCAGCAGTCCAAACCCTGCACCTTTTGCAGAATATAAGTCTGTCCCTGAGGTTTTTCCCGGAGAGAAGGGGCTTCTTTGCTGCCCTTCTTGACACCAGGCCACCCCTCCAAAAGTCTCCTCCTCACCGTGCACTCACACTTGCCGGCTGCCATTCCTGAGCAAGATCTGCACTGGTGAATCCCTGATCCCGCAGCTGAATCAACTTTAGGAGATGGTCCTGGCGTTTGCTTGACTTTCTTAGGCGCCCTGACGCATTCTTCACAACAATTGAACCTCATAAATGGTCCAATAAATGGTTGGTTTAGATGCAATCTTATTAGCAGCAATATCCTTGTCTATGAAGCCCTTTTTGTGCAATCTGATCAATCTTCATAACATTCTGGAGTATATACAAATTGACATCATCTAAACTGAGGCAACAGACTTTGTGAAAATTAATATTTGTGTAATTCTCAGAACTTTTGGCCATTACCGTTAAGTTTAATGTTCAGCATCAGTCTAGTGCCTTCTGATGCTAACACTTGAAAACCCACTGGAAAACCGTGCAAGTGTTTGCAACCTTACATTTTGCAAGTTGCAGGCAGGGGCATGCAATGTAAAACTGAAACTCCCGAGCAAATATATGTATTATGAAAAAAATAGACTAAAGAAATAACAAGCAATAGGTGGCCCCAGGATGCTCTATTAATCTCACTAGGTGATACAGAATTATCCAAAAATAAACTTAATTTATTCCCTCTAAAATACATGGTGTGTTATTGACACTCACTAAACGTTACATTAACCAGAAAGGAGTGGACCATGGCATGACAATTCGACATCCTAATAAGAAATAAAATCAGTGAGTGTGGGTCTCCATTAAATAAGGTAATCTCTCAGATATTTAACAGTGCCAGTTATCTAATGTAACCGTTTTCATTTAATTGTATAGCATATAATACGTAGCCTACAGTTGTGTAAAAAAAGTACACCCCTTTTTATTCTATGAGTTTACATATCAGGACATAACAACAATCCTCTGTTCCTCAGTAGGTCTAAAAATTAGGCAAATACAACAACAATGACATATGTGATGATTTATTAAAAAAATAATTAGCGGGCAAGTTTGTTTATGTACAGCGCTCTTAAGGTCCTGCAACAGTATTTCAATCAGGTAGAGGTCTAGACTTTGACTGGGCCACTGCAGCACCTTGATTCTGTTGCAGGTTTGATGGTGTACTTGGGATCATGGTCATGTTGCATCACCCCCAATTTTGGCCAAGTTTTAGCTGTCAACTTTGGTATACAGAGAAGTTCATGATCGATTCAATGACGGCAAGGTTCCCAGGTCCTGTGGCTGCAAAACAAGCCCAAATCATCACCCCTCCACCACTGTGCTTGACAGTAGGTATGAGGTGTTTGTGCTGATATGTTATGTTTGGTTTTCCCCAAACCTGAGCGCTGAGCAGTATGTCCAAACACCTCCACTTTGGTCTTGTATGTCCAAAGGACATTGTTCCAGAAGTCTTTTGATTTGTTCAGATACAACTTTGCAAACCTAAGTTGTGCTGCCATATTCTTTTTAAGGAGAAGAGGCTTTCTCCTGGCAACCCTTCTGAACAAACCACACTTGTTCAGTCTTTTTCTAATTGTACTGAACTTTAACATTATTTAACATGCTGAGTCGTGAATATTTTCCACTCCGAAATAATCTTTCTCACTATAGAATGATGGATTTAAACTTATAACCCTCCTCAGATTGATGAGCAGCAACAATTGCAACAAGATCATTGTTGTTGTGTTTCCTCCTTGACATTGTGTTAACACACAACTGAATGCGCCAGACCAGCTAACTGCTAAAACTTTGGCTTTTATAGACGTGGTCACACTTGCTGGGGATCAATTAATCTAGGACATTTGATTAGCAGCATCTTTTCAGACATGGTGTCTCCATTTTGGCATTATTTGGGTTGATACAATCATGACACTGATGTTCATCTGAGGTTGCATTTACCTAATTTTTAGACCTACATATGTCCTGATATGTAAAAACATAGAATTCAGGATGCACTTTCTTTTTCACACCACTGTAGTTACTAATGATGTTAATAACATATTTAAAAATGCATTCCACAATGCATTGTATAAACAGCTTTGCTTATATGGAGGAATATCATATTAAAAATAAAAATATTTAGATTCCATCGTTTATGACACGTGGCAGCTGGAGAGGTTTTGCGAAAAATGTTCAATGTTTTACTTGCATAATAAATGAATCCAAATGAAATTGAAGCATCATGTGCAGTGTTTAAATTTAAGTCAGATAGTTATAACCTGCCAAAATGTGAAATCTACTTAGCAGTACACCCCTTAGCAGAAACAACCATAGCTAGAAAAAAACCCTCATTTTCTGCTGTTAATGTATTCTAAACATATGGGCACACACACCTACTTTTCAATTATATAAATGTTGATTAATTAACTTAAATATCGGATGGATATGTGGTTGATTTTATAGATATTGCCTTTAATAGCATTAGCATAAGTCTACTGCTCATTAAACCTATGAAATAGGTCTATACCCACTATATATATACACACCTTAGCCATTTCTAGAGACATAAGAGAGGAGAGGCTATGAGGCCATTATAAAGGTGCTCTTTTCATCTCTCACTCACCCTGTCTCCTCTAACCCCTTTCTCTCTCACCGTTCTCCTAACTTCTGAGCCCAGTCTTCCAACCTTTATCAGTCTTGGTGCTCATTCTTACCTTGCTCCTTTCACATAAAGCCACCTGCTATTTTCCTTTAAGTGTATCTCTCCTTTTGGAGCTGCAGTTTTGGAGATGCTCTGACCCAGTCTCCAATAACACTGATAATCATGGCACCTGTTAGTGTGTGGGATATATTAGTGTCACGATCCCGACCGGAGGGTCTCACCGCGTCGCGCTCCCGTATCCGCTGCGTCACAGCCCCGTCCGGGACGCGTCGCCCGGGTGCTCGTGGCGTAGTGCTCGGAGTACTTACCTCTCCCCGGACGATCCAGCCACACGGTGTCCTCATACGCGACGGTTCATAAGAATGAACCGCCGCACAGTGATGGACACCTACGGTGTCACAGGACACGCCCCCCTGCCAATCCATTACCCCTATGGGGGAGAAGCAACGTCCATTAGACATCATCATGGTTGGGGGCGGGATCTGGAAGGGGCGGCAAGTTTAAAAACTGAGCACTGATGCCGGTTCAGTGCTCAGTTGTTTTTACAACTAGCTGTAGTACTTATCTGGTGCGTATCTGTTTATTCGTGTTGATTCCTGTTAGACCTTGGCTTGATTCCTGACCACGTTAACCTCTCAGCTCCTGACCCGGATTGTTTGACCTTTCTCTGCCTGCTACCGACCTTGGCTTGATTCCTGACCACGTTAACTCTCTGCTCCTGACCCGGATTATCTGATCATTAAGAGACTGATCCATTTGTATCCTGCATCCTGGTTTCCACACCTATGCAAACGTAATAATTAGGCAGCAAATTAATATTTTACCCTCAAAGTTGATGTGTTAGAAACAGGAATAGGCAAGCGTAAGGATCTGAGTGACAAGGGCCATATTGTGATGACTGGGTCAGAGCATCTCCAAAACTTCAGCTCTTGTGGGGTGTCTGCATTGGTCAGTACCTATCAATAGTGGTGCAAGGAAGGGGTGAAACAGTGACAGGGTCATGGGCAGCTAATTCTCATTAATGCATGTGTCGGACAAAGGCTGGCCTGTGTGATCAAATCTAACAGACCAGCTACTGTAGCTCAAATTAATGAAAAAAAAAAACACAGGTTCTGATAGAGAGGTGTCAGAACACACAATGCTCTGCAGACCAGTCAGGGTGCCCATAATGACCCCTGCCACTGCCGTAAGTACCTACAATGGTTATTGCTGCTAAAGGTGGTTCTAAAAGTTATTGAATCATAAGATGTATTTAGTTTTTCACACATGGCTTCTCCATTTTGGCTTTATTTTTGTCAGATAAATCCTGATATGGTGTAATATGTCATGTGCTGTTGTTCATCTATTGTGTGTATTTACCTAATTTTTAGACCTGCTAAGAGACATATGATCGCTATTATGTCCTGATATGTAAAACCATAGCATTTAAAGTGGGTGTACTTTGTTTTTCACGTGACATACATGGAGAAATTGGTGTTCCATAGCATTCCAAAGGTGATCGGTAGGATTAAGATCAGGGCTCTGTGCAGGCACTCGAGTTCCTCCACACCATGCTCGTGAAACCATGCCTTTACAGACCCTGCTTTGTGCACAGGGGCACAGGAATGCTGCCCTTCTCCAAACTGGTGCTACAAAGTTGGAAGCATACAATTGTGTAAAATCTATTTGTATGCTGTAAAATTAACACTACCCTTAACTGGAACTAAGGGGCCTAGCCCAAACCCTGAAAAACAGTCCTTCCTCCACCAAACTTTACAGTTGGCACTATGTATACCTGTAGGTAACGTTTTACTGGCATCCGCCAAACCCTGATTCATCCATCATACATTCAGATAATGAAGTGTGAGTCACCACCCCAGAGAACACATTTTCACTGCTCCAGGGTCCAGTGTCAATGTGCTTTACACCACTCCAGCTCATTCTTGGCATTTCAAATAGTGATCCTTGGCTTGTGTGCAGCTGCTCAGACATGGAAACCCAGTGCATAAATCTCAGTGCTTCATGTGCTTGTTTCAGGGGCAGTTTGGAACTCTGTAGTAAGTGATACTGTAGAAGACAGGCACATTTTAAGTTTAACACATTTTGCTTAATTTGTCAATTTGTATGAATCTCCAAAAATTAGGAAGGATGCATTTTTAGGAGCTCGGCAAGCACTTAATTAGTAGCGGATTCATTTTAAAGCTTAACAGGTTGTAATTGGCTTTTTTGGTCAAGGCTCATGGGAAATGGTGTACACAGCTAGAAATTTCCTTGTTTTCCATGTAAACAGCAAAGCGACCCCAAACGTTTGAACGGTAGTGTATCTATTTAATAAAAGTATTTTACAACAGAGCTCTGCTGCAATTACTCTAGTATTCATCAGCAAGTGTCATGTGATGAAATTGCACATTGCACTTGTATTGTATGTGATATACACACACAATATGGACAAAAGTATCAGGGCTCACCTCTTAATTATTGAATTCAGACCCATCTCCACAGGTGTATAACATCAAGCCTCTAGCCATGTAGTCTGAATTTTTAAACATTTTTTTTAAAAAAATAGGTCATTCTGAAGGAGCTCAGTGAATGGAAGCGTGGTGCTGTGATATGATGCCACCGTGGCAATGAATCAGTTCATGACATTTCATCCCTGCTAGATATTTCACGGTCAGCTACAGGCGGTATTATTGGAAAGTGGAAGGGTTTAGGTACAGCAGCAATTCAGTGCGTCAGGAGCTTCATGGAATGGGTTTCAAAGGCCAAGCAGCTGCACGAAAGCCTCACATAACCAAGTAAAATGCCAAACATTGTAATAAGTGGTGTAAACTATGGTGTACTGTGCTGACTAGGCGCGGCCCTTTATAGTGTTAATGAACCAGTTAGGGAGCTCAGTCATCTCACTTTTATCCAGCCCATTGATTGGTGGCATGACAGGGAGAAATCAGGCCTCCTGTCATGCAGTAAAGAGGCTGTTGCTCACCTGGACATGCCGTCCTAGGCCTGGGCCTAGTCAGCCTAGGCCAGAATATGCCACTATATGCCAGAATATGCCAGAATGATACATAGCTGCTGTGACCCGTGGTAAAACTCCCTGTCCAGGGAAATGAAGAAACACTGAATTTATTGGAACAACCATTTGGCTCATGTAGTCGGCCAATTTGTTTGTAGTTTGTTTGTAGACCGTAAACCTTTTGCATATTTAAGATCTTTCAGTGTAGTAATCTGCACCACTTCTGCCAGAACACTTATTCACTTATCCACTTATCTACCAACCCTCAATGAGATAAAACTCTATATACGCCATCCTCTTACATATAACCTATAATAGTCCTATTATTATTATAACATTCATCATCCTATGAAATATACTTTCTTCTTGTACTTTGCTGTATCCCCTTGAGACAAGAGGTTGCTGTATGTCTGCTGGTGAGATAGCTCAGTTGGTAAATACCCTGACTGCAGAGCCTATCCAAATCCTAGCAGGGTCATCTCAGCCCTTCATCCTTCTGAGGTCAATAAATGAGTACTGTCAATTGGGTAATAATAACATCTATTATTCTGAAAGCGTGCGCTAAAAGCACTTTGAGTACCACTGGGAGAAAGCTGCTATAAAAATACTAATTGTTATATTCTCATTTGTTAGAAAAAGTGAACAAGTCAGAGAAAGTCATAATGTTGAGTAAAGAAATTAGACCGCTATGGAATTACACATATGAATTATTAAGGAAATTGGATAATATCCTACTAGAGGAAAATATGAAGATAGCTCTTCTCCATATTCTTCCTAAGAATGTATCTAAGGAAAGAAAAATAATAATAATACACGCATTAGCGGCAACTAAGATACTAATAGCTAGAGCTTGGAAAGAATCTAAATTAATAGCTAAGACATTATTGGTGAAACAAATATTGTTCCAATTGCAAATGGAAAGTGGCCTCTGGTGGGTCAGCTTATCATATAAAATAAAATCAGAAATCTGTAAAGACTGGATTAAAAAAATTAATGAAATTGATGATATGAATCCGTAACATGTAAATAATCTTATTCCTGACTCCATTTCATTTTTTTTTTTTGGCTAGAGTTATTTTATTTTTCCACGTAAAATAAATATGGTTGTATTATTAAGTTAATAAAACATAGTTTGTAGGCAGATACAGGCTTCAAAAAGACATTGGAAAACAAATAGAGAACAAAAACAACAAAACCAACCAGCAAAAAAGCAGTTTAAAAATACTCACAAATGTACTCAGTGACCATACTAAAACATGTTTGTTTTTCTACTGATAAGCTCTGATTTAAGTGTAATGGAATTGTTTACTTACTGTAAAGAGTTCATGGTGGGTCAATTACCCTAACTGACGCTTGTTTAGAGAAGCTGCTCTTTAAGATTCCATTGTCTAGTATTTGGCACTCATGTATACTAACAACATAAAAAATGTTTTATACATCATTTTCCTACGGCTATTATGCAGGGATGCTCTGACTTGTCCATACTGATGAAAGTCAACATTAGAAATTGACCTGCGTAATTCCATGACTTAATGATTCAGAATTTTTCCATAATTAAAGCTATATGTCCAGCATGTAAACCAAAAAAAAAAAACAAAAAAACAAGAGGTTTTTTTGAGTTTCAACTACTTGAAATAATAAAACAGTAATAAATCACATTACATAGTTATAGAATGTATATGTGCTATTATAGCTGGTGAACATCTATGCATCCAACACATTTTTCTGAGATTAATCTAGAACGCAGAAGTATAAATGCAATCTGATATTTCATGAATGAAAATAGTACAGCATTTATGACTAAGTATTTTTTTAGGTATACCATAGAAAATAGATTTTTTTGTTTATTAGATTGTAGTCCAAATCACTTAGACCAGGTTAGCTTTGTGTAAATCTCATGAGACTTTGAGAGTATTGGGAAATGTTGGCAATTTAAATATCTACCGTCTCCAAATATCAGCCTTACATATATTTTGCCTTTCATTATATTTAATTTCTGGTCAATGTTGTTATGTAGCTTAGGGGATGGAAAGGGCCAGCTTGAATCTATAAGAAAAAAACCCATCACCTACCTCTTTGGTAGTGAGGGGGGTATACTTGGGCACTATAAATCAATCACTCATAGAGTAGAGGAAGAGGGGGCAATCATTAGCCCCTTCTCGGTCAATATTGGGTCCTAGGGTTCCTACTTTATTTATTTTAAATATTCATATTGATATTATTCTTGTTTTGTGCAAGGGTGGAGCGTAGCCCCTTAATGACAAAGCCTGTACATGTACATGCTTTGTACATGCATTGTTTTCAATGGGTTTTGGGACCGCCCATTGTCCTTAAGGGGTTAAACCGGAAAGTCACCTTGCAACCCCCTGGGAATGTGAAGTGAATGATACATAATATAATTCAAAATATTCTGTAATCTCCAGAGACTTCCACAAACGGAATCATTTCTAGATCTAATTGGACAACAGATAACACAGAGGAATAAAGCTTAATTATGTATGTTCCAGATTAAAACCAGCAATGTAAAGGAATGGGAATTCATCTGTGATAAGTTAATAGCATCCAATGTACCAGTTAAAAGGGACATCTTAAAATGTTAATAGACCCTAACTACACACATTTACTGATTCTAGAAGAGCATGCCCTGAGGATAATCTGTACAATGTTGGGTTGTTTTTAAAAATATGCCATCTTTAGACTTTTCTTTAAGATGCAAGATAAAGGAAAATTATAAGACTCATACAAAATTGTCCCATTAATAATATACCTCTTGTAAAAGGAAACCCACAGACTTTACAATTGCTGAGTTTCCTTATTTTACAGAAGATTAAGTGGTTATGGAACTTATCTGATTTAAACATGTTTACTTTGCATATCAATTAAGTACAAATTGTATTGCTCGCTGTTGACAATTCAAGAGAATGGGCAAGAACGTTAGCGGTTGTTGTAAAAAGAGATAATAGATACTGTATGTATCGTCTGCCATATTTGTATCCACTCTATATAATAATTAGATATGATGCTCATTTAGATATCTGCAACATCTAGATTTAAAGCATGGCCTGTCCTACAAGCCTGTCCGTTTCCCATATTTTATGGGCTTTTGTGCCAGGTCACAGGATATACATGAGATTGTACCCTGCTGGTAAGAGGGCTATAGCCCCCAAACAACAAGCAAGAGTCTTTAAGTGCAATGATAGACAACACTAGGGTAGTTTAATGGAGCTTAAATGTCTAGTTTTTCCTACCACTGAGTTATATGGTATATGTAATATTTTGGTGTGCCACACATTATATTTTTGCCAGTTGTCATGATATAAATAAGATAGTCTTGAACAGGCATTATGGGCCATTTGCCAACAATCCTAAGGGCACAACAGATTGGTTCATTGGTTGCCCATGCCCAGTGCTTTATTTCCAGTGAAACATTGTTTGCACATGCGCCAACACTTAAAATGAGGTATCTCACCATGAAGCAATGTAAAGTAATCTGTATACTTGGGTATTTGGTTTTGTACAAACTTTATTTATCAACGAAGACGAAGGCGAGAAAACTGACGAAAACGAACTGCAAAATTTCCGGAAATTTGTCAGGATTCGTCCATTAATTGACACGTGTAGCCATCATTACAGGCCGTTTCTGTGCCATTAAAAGCCATTTTGGCAGTCATTGATGAGGTTAAGTGGGAGGGATTGTGTATAGGAGGGTACATATCAATAACTCGTAGGTAGAAGTAGCCAAAAAATGAGAGGTGGTCTCATTGATGGTTATGGCTTTGATTGATGGGTCCAACAACCTGTGGGAGTTTTTCCATACTTTCTTTAACTCTGGCCAATCAGCGTTTACAAGGAGAGGGGACAAGCATTAGATATATAAATGTACCAACGCCACTTTGATGGGACTTGGAGAGTGAGGCAGTGACAGGTAGCTTAGCAGAGGCTGAGATTGATGGTAATTGCTCATATCCTGTTCTGCAAATTAATTGTTTATTTTAGCGCAGAAAGTGTACTGTTGTGGGGTGGATTGATGAAGATGTAGTGTATTACAGGGACTGCAGGAGACATTTTTCCCCTGTTCCTGAGCAGACATTAGTTGATTAAGACAGTTGCCCATTTATGCCACCAGACATTGATAAATAACTATTGGTAATAATAAAATATATATATAATATTGGGGAAATTCAGCTCCACAGGGCTGCATGTTCCTATAGCTTGCCAGTGTCTGTCTGCCCAGCCCAGTGCCCTACTACTACTGTTACTTCCTTTATAATAAAAGGTAAGTCCAGAAGGTGTCAGGGACCCCTTCCTTTGGGAATGCCCTCTGAATGCTGTTTTGAATCAAAAATGCCGAAGAGAAAGTGCTGCCCAAAAACTAAAATCACTTCCAAAGCCATTTTGCTCACCATGCACATCTCCAGTAATCTTCAACAAACAGTTTTCCTTTTATTTTATATTAATTATGTTTTATTTGTGTTGCGGTGGAAAAATCGTTGGGCAGTAGAAAGGAGGGGGCCTTTTTGTATAAATGCTCCAGGGCACCAGACTCGTTAATGCGATTGTATATAGGGCATGGCTGAGTAAACTACAACCAAACTATTGATATGAAATAAATACATGTGGCGAATAGAAAAGGGAGAAGGTTTGGTGCCCAGACCTGCCTGTTGATGATCATAGAAGCTATGATATTATTGATAGAAGACCTGACCAGAGATGTGAAATGATGGATACTGTATGCTATAAACATGTCCCGTTTGCCCTATTAAGGGGGAAGGAGAAGCAAATAGCATAGAGGTGAAAGGAGGGAATAATGCATGCTACAGGAAAAAGCTTGGCGCACAAGTGCTTTAGGTATTTGTAGGGAGCCCTGGGATTTACCTAGGTGACCAATAAAATTTAAATGGTGTTTGAAATTATTTTTTGTAATATTTTCATTTAAGTTTCTGTAATTTAATGATATATTTCATTTTTTTTCTGATCTTAATAAGAGGGTGTCCTTAGTACAATTAGATATAATCAACTATTAACAGATGCAGTTAACAAAATGCATTGCAAATATTTTTTTTCCAAACAGCAGACTCTGAAGGTGAAGAAGGGACATCACCCTCAAGACAAGGTGTAATTTTACTGATGGGTTTAAGTTATTGTGTGCATGTAATTTTTCATCTATTGACTGACAATTGGTTCACTTGTAAATTGACCTATGATATAGTGAGAAAGGAAGAGATGGATGGGTTTTTTAAGGAGATCTACTTTCAAAATGAAATGACTTCATCTGCATTAATGAATTCTTAACCATAGAATTTTAAAGCGTAATTTTAAATACATTCTCCATGAAAAGATTTGGAAAAATCTGAGAAATAAAATAACACAATAAATAGCATTTAAAAAATTAACAAAATAGCTAATGAAGGCATGAATTGTTAAAGGGTTAACAAGACCGATCACTTGCATGCTAACACTTGAAAAGCAACTAGTATAACAGCAGCTTGCAAGCAAGTTGAGTGGTAACTCGTATGTCCTCATTGCAACAAAATGTTGAAAATGTTTAAAAAGTTTAAAATGAAATAAATAATTACAAAAACAAATAAATGGTCAAACAGAACTATGTTAACCAAAAGAAGAGGACAAAAAAGTGGGGATGATATAATAATCCTTGGAGGTACTAAGCCCATTAATACCATCCCTCACCCCCTACCCATTGCCACTGAGAAAAGTGAGGCTTTCCATTTTAAAGGAAACCTCACATGCACAGTTAAAAATGCAAGCCTTCCGCTGGGAGGGAGGAAGATGTTACATAGACTTCCATTTACAGACACTATTATTTAACACATGAATGTAATTATGCTAACGGTTAGGAGCTTAACTCTATTAGATGATACACAAAAACTGCTATGGCAAAAAAATATTAATTTTACGCATATCAAATGAAACATCATAAAACATCGGCAACCATTAAAGCATATAATTTCATCTGGGTATTTGGTCAATTATTGAATAAAATCCAATATCGGGGGCAAAAAGGTTAAGAAATGTTAGAACAAGAGGTCATTGTCTAAAACTGGAGGTTTGGTAGAACCATCTCCCAGCTGAAGTGGTAGAGGTTAATATAGTAAGGGAATTTAAAGGGATAGTTTACTTCCCTGACCACCCCTACTTTACTATGCATTCTTCAAAAACTAAAAATACACAATTGAGGTAGAAGCTGTAGCTGCGGGTCTCGTCCCCTATGTGGTCCAACGATCCTTACCACTGTTTGGCTGCTGCAGAACCCCCTTCCTGAGCAGGTGCTGAAGGTGCTAGAGGTGAGTATGTCACGGGCATGGAGGACTTCTTTGGCTGAATACATCTTTTGTATGGAAAATAGGTATGTGTATTGATAACATGAAGAAAAGGCCAGGGTAGAAGGTTATTACCCGCTGTCAAATTGGATGTTTCTGTTTTTCAAATGCTCCAGTGATCCAGTAGTATCACTGCCAACAAGTTAAGTTACACACTCTCAATTCTGGTCAGTATATGCTCTCATTATCTAAACAGCACTAAATAGAAAGTCTAGAGAAAGAATACAAAGTAATCCCGTCAGGTTAAAAATGCTTCTAAAAGGCCATTCTGCAAAGTAAAATCCATACGCTCAAAAGCCATTCTGAAATTAAACTAATTATAAAACAATAATGATTATAGACTATCCTAAAAGAGACAATAATTAGGAGTGTTAGTATATAACTATAGGTAACAAAAGCTGAAAGTAACTCAACTAAATTCTCTGAATGAGATTCGCGTACAAAGCCAAAATTCTTTGAAAACCGCTAGTAACTGATAGCAAGAAATGATATTATAAAAACATAGTATATTTATGTAGCCATTCACCTTGCCAAAGGATCTATAGATAAGCCTAGAAATAAATTGCCAGAACTTTTATGCTGCAATCGAGTCACACAGTATATGCGTAAGAGTAAAAATATAAATGTTCTGATGGATTATCTTTTCAATCCAAAATATTTGTTCCTTGCCAGAAAAAACATATAGTTTTCACGTAATCTGCAGTATACATGGTTTTATTGAGATATCTAACACTGGGGTAAATCAATACAGTATTCCTTATAGAGGTAGAAATAAAAGACAAGACAGTAAAGACTCAGCATGTTGGATATAAAATGTTTGATGTAAAATAGAGTTTATATTTTTATGAGCTATAAGAAAAATGCACAAAAAAAGCCGAGGTACTTAAGAAACTGTTGCTGTGGGAACCAATGTGAAAATAGTGTTAAATAATTGTTTTTGATATGAGAACTTATCAGAATGAATTGTAACTTTGCAGGAGTAACAATTTAATTGCAAGATCATCTATCATGTAACATATTTCGCTGAAACTGAGCAGCATCCTACGCAACAGAAACAACATCCCGTAGAAACTCTTTACTCCAAGCAAATACATTAACAGTGTCCTGATTTGCTGGAAGATTATGTTAACACCACGTTGGCTTATGAGTCTGTTCATGTGTGCATATAAAGCACTATGGAGGTATATCACGGAGGGTTCACGTGATTCAAACTGCCACTTGAGTTGCTGAGGCCAACTTGAAGATGTTGTCTTTAATGGCTCGACTTGCATACTCCGCTACCAACGTGACAATGTTTCTAGTGTACTTGACTCCAATTTTCACTGCTTCATGCTGCAATAGAAAGCATAGTTAAGTTACGTTGGGTATCTAATGGCAACATTTAGTTGAAAAATGTGCTTTCACTTGAGAAAATCAAGTTGTCAAAGCGTCAGTATATGAGTTTCTAAATCACTTGACAGCAGTTGTTATTTGAGTTTAGTTTGTCAAGGACTGTTGAGTTGTGACTCTCATCTCTAGTCTTTAGTATGGATCATGTATTTTGTACTGCAAACCAGCCATCTGGACACCATATAGTACTTGCTGGCCATTGTCTGTGACCCAAGTGTTAAGGGCAAGTTGGCCCTTAAATTTTTTTTTTAACACTTGGTGTGTATATATATCATAGTCATAGTGCATGTCTGTGCATGTCAGTTTGTGTGTATGGGTGTTAGTGTGTGTGGACATAAGTCTATGTTTGTTTGTCTGGGTATGTTAGTATTTTAGTGTGTAAACATGTGGCTTTGTCTGGGTATGTCAGTGAAATTGTGTGTTTGTCTGTGTATGTTAGTGTGTAGACATGTCTTTGGGTATGTCTCTGTGAGTACTTGGATACCTTAGTGTGTGTGGGTATTTTAGTGTGTGCCTTTGGGTATGTTAACTTTAGTGTGTCTGGGTATATTATAGAAAGAGTGTGTCTGGGTATATTAATGAAAGTTTGTGTCTAACCAGTGCCCTACTACAATTGCTGATGTGTCCCCTTCCGTGCTCTGAGGAATCAATTCATTAAAATGGTCCAAATTATGGAGACATTTGGAGACCAGCTGCTGTTGCTGGTGGTCTTGCACTGCAAAATCGAGTCTGGATCTCTTCTTGAACCAGGAGATGCTGCTGCTGGAAATGGAAGGTGAGCCCAGAAGGTGTCAGGGATTTCGTTCTTTGGAAACGCCCACCCTCCAAATTTATTTTCCTTATCAAAAAAGGCAACAAAGAAGTTTGTTTGAACTGAACAGTTTGAAAATTAGAAATTTGTTGTCTGAAAACTGAACGCAGCAAAAACGAAAATTTAGTCTGAATCAATTTCACTTGCCGTGTACAAGTCTACGGTATACGGCACTCAAAGAGCAATATTTTTTTCCATGGTACTTTCCCTTTTATGTAATCCCTCAGTTTAGGGTAACTGACATATGTTGGTGTAACACTTCGATGGTGATGGTTATTTCATCTCACTAAATTTGTAAGTTTACTTTCTGTTTTACTGTAGGGGACTTATTTTGAAATTGCTTTACCTTAAAAGTAACCTGCTCTGAAATGACTAGTTGTTATATTATATATATATATATGTTGTAAACTATAAGAACCCAATTAACCCACTAAAGACATCCGTGCTAGATTAGCCCCAAGGCAGACAGCCTATGTGAAATCCCAGTTGGCTACTCTGGCCTGGATCACTGATATTAACCTCTATGCAAAGGACACTGGGGCTGTAATTTTATATTCACATGTAGGGGTTAAGTCGTAGTATTATGTGTCATCTTTGTCTGTTTTAAAGAAAACTGCCTTCTATGAAGCAATACCCCGGAACCATACCTCCCACTCCATATCGGGTTCTAAATTCTATAGAAAGAATCCATAGAATATGGTGTAGATTGTGCTGCCAGGACATTGGCATCTAATGTGTTCATGGCATCTATAGGGTTTAGTTGCATCATAGTTATTTTTAAAATAACTAGTGTGTTGGAGATAGTAAAGAGTTAAAAGGATTTTAATGAAGTTAAAGCAAAAGCGGATGTTTTCACTTCCTCTGTACCAATGGCAATCCAATAAAATTCCTGTGCATGCGCTAGGATTAAAATAATGGATTCAATTGCTAAATTAAAAATAAGAGGATAAAGAGAGTCATCCCTGTCTAGTAACTCACTCAATTTATTTACAGTTATTTGAGCTTTGGGTCTGGAAGAGGACCATAAACCAGATAAAAAAGTAGGGCCAAAATGTTGGCATTTGAAAATGTATATGCGGTTTAACTCTTTATCCTCGTCACTACTCCCAGTATGATGCTAGAAGTGTTAAAATCATTTGGAGAGGGTTGCCCTTTAAAATATTATTATTATTAAGGCTGCAGATATGTGGGAGGAGATGTGGGGACCGGATTTTATAGTATTCTGCCCCCATACCATCTCGGCCAGGGGTCTTGCCAATGGCTGAAGTGGAAATAGTTTGCTTAATTTCTTGGGGAGTGACTGGAGAGTTTAGGCAATCTCTGTCAATAGCATTTAGTGTAGGCAGTTTAGTTGTTTGGAAGACATTATATTGGTGAGTGGATGAGTGTTTAATAATGCCTCTGCTACTCCCTTAATTTTTACGGGGAGAGGTTTTCCCTATCTTTACCCCACCACAACTTATGTTGTGTGTGGCTTAGGTATATGTTAAAACCTGCTCTACATCTCGCTCTTATTACCCTGTTTCCCCGATAGTAAGACACCCCCGATTGTAAGACGTATCGGGAGTTTCAGAGGGGTCAGCTAATATAAGCCGTACCCCGAAAGTAAGACATATGTCTTACTTTCGGGGAAACACGGGGGATTTGCCTCCAGATTCTCTGCAGCTCAGTAGCGTACCTAGCGGGGGGCGGTCCGCACCGGGTGCCGCTCATCACGGAGGTGCCAATTTGCCGGCACCCGGCACCCCTCCAGAGACGGACAGTAATGTCCGCCGCTGGAGGAGCAGGCTCAAGCCGGAGGTCTGTTAAAGACCTTCGATACTGCTCCCTTGCGATCCGCACGGCAACAGCTGCTGTGCGCCGGGGTCTGTTGTCAGATCCCGGCGCACAGCACTGAAGCCGCGCCCACCGCTGCCCTCTGAACCCGGAAGAAGAGAAGACAGATGAACAGAAGAAGAGGAAAAGAAGCTGAAAGAAGAAAGGAAAGGTAGGAAAGCATTAAGTGAGAGTGGATTGGTATGTGTGTGGATTAGTGGATTAGTATATATGTGTTCAGGTTGTTAATAAATGTATATATGTGTTCAGGTTGTTAATAAATGTTAATTTTATGGTTAAAACAAAAAATTCGACAATTTTTTCCCAATATAAGACATACCCCGAAAGTAAGACATAGTGGGGCTTTTAGGGATAAAAAGAAAGTAAGACACTGTCTTACTTTCGGGGAAACACGGTATTATGCAGCAGGAGCGTTCCACAGCCTTCCGCCGCACAGAGAGCCATCAGAAGGGCAGCTCATTACCGGTCTGTACAGCCTCTGGTGGTTATATCTGGAGGCCAATATGCAGCTACCTAATACAAACTCCAGAAAGTCCAGATTTTATATCACAGATGGTTAAACACAATCTGAAGGTGTCCGATCATCCATGATCTGTACGATATACACGGCAAAATCAAGGAAGGACCCCTTTTGGGAGCCGCACAACTGGATATCTTTGATATTTTATATAACGCCATGATATTCCGCAGAGCTGTACAATGGGTAAACAGGACATATTTAACATAACTGAGCATAGAGAAGATTTTACAATCTAATGAATATCTCTAACCAGCCCATTTACATTATGGAGGGCTGCTGCGCCTATTGGGCTCTCCGAAATGCGGCGTCCGGTGTCATTGTATGGACATGGCATAGCTGCCAACATCTACACTTTGCAGGACAGCTTCATCAAATACTTACTTGCACAATCACCACACCCACTGCCCCAAAGCCACACCCACTTTGCCCAACCCAAATAATTTAGCTCTGCCTAATGCGCAGATCATACCCTGCACCATTCACCTCCTCACTCTTCCCAATGCCAGGCTGCGTGCCTCCAATTATTTTTAATGTGACTTAAAGCATTAAATCATTTTGTGCCATTAGGTGAAAGACAATGTAACCAACATAATAAATTCAGGAAAAGAAATACAGTAGACACAAGAAATTTAACCTTTATTCAAAATATCATAAAAAAGGAAAATATATGTCATTAATATGTCAAAAGAGAAAATTTAATTGTGTCCCACATGTACACAGGCCTGGTAGGGGTAGGGGCTTCGCACACAGGTACACTACATACATTTTTATATCTCACTGCAGGGCTAACCATCCGAGTCTGGTGCTCAAATGCCTGAGACCCGCCACAAACTGCAGAAGGTTCTGTCATACACTTTGGGACAGAGCAGGGGACAGCGAGGCGGAGGTTCTACTTCAGTTGTCTAAGGTAAAGACAAATAAGTCAATGGGGCCTGATGGGATACACCCCAAGTTATTAAAAGAGCTTGGGGGTGTACTAGCAAAACCGTTAACTGATATATTTAACGAATCATTGGTAACGGGAGTTGTCCCTGGGGATTGGAAAGTAGCGAATGTTGTGCCCATTCACAAAAAAGGCAGTAGGGAGGAGTCGGGCAACTACAGGCCAGTTAGTCTTACATCTGTAGTGGGAAAATTAATGGAAACAATGTTAAAGGAAAGGATTGTTGAACATCTGAAGTCACATGGCTTTCAAGATCAAAAACAACATGGGTTTTCCTCAGGAAGATCTTGCCAAACAAATCTTATTGATTATTTTGATTGGGTGACTAAAGTAATTGATCAAGGTGGTGCAGTAGACATTGCGTATCTGGATTTCAGTAAGGCCTTTGACACTGTCCCACATTGAAGACTTTTAAATAAACTGCAATCTCTGAGTTTAGATCCCAATGTTGTTGAATGTATTAGGGAGTGGCTGAGTGACAGAAAACAGAGGGTTGTAGTCAATGGCGTATATTCAGAACAAGGTCTTGTTACCAGTGGGATACCTCAGGGATCTGTACTTGGACCCATTCTCTTTAATATTTTCATTAGTGATATTGCAGATGGTGTTGATGGAAAGGTATGTTTATTTGCTGACGACACAAAAATTTGCAACAGGGTTGATGTTCCTGGAGGAAGAAGCCAAATGGCAAACTATCTAGGTAAGCTGGAAAAATGGTCAGAGCTGTGGCAATTGGCATTTAACGTGGATAAATGCAAAGTAATGCACCTGGGGCATAAAAACCCAAGGGCAGAGTATAGAATATTTGGTACTGTCCTAACCTCAACGTGTGAGGAAAGGGATTTAGGGGTAATTATTTCTGAGGATTTAAAGGTAGGTAGACAATGCAGTAGAGCAGCAGGCAATGCTAGCAGAATGCTTGGTTGTATAG
>VKOC01017242.1:0-11790 GCA_009364415.1 Spea multiplicata
AGTGAACCAGCACAGCAGATCACGGCAAGTCCGATATACACGTCTCGTTCGGATGGTCGGTTTTCGTTACGGACACTGACGGAAAAAGTCGAAAAAAGCCGAACGTGTCTGATTGTCTCTATACTGAAAACGTCAGACGGCACGTCAGAATAAAGCGACGGAACACACAGATAAAAGATACGACGATACCGAGAACCGAACAGAAAATCCTTCTCTTGAGGAAGCCACACGGCGAAACGCGTCAGAAGGACCACACGGAACCCCCATAGCGGATCTATTATTTATTATTTTATTCACGAAGAAAACACCATACGGGACTCCCCTTTGGTGGACTTCATTGCTTTTAAATGCACTCCGTGCATGGATGAACTGTGAGTGCAACCTAAAGAAGTATTTTTGCTTTTATTGAGATACTGCACTATGTTCAGTTTTATTTTCTAGATCTTATATGAAGATCAATTAAAGATTTCATTGTTTACAACATTTGAGAGGCCTGAAGCATTCTGTTCGTTTGTGAGTGCATTCATATTTCCATACACTTTTCAGTGTCTATACGATTTACACTATATATATTTGTTTTTTTCTTCCCTATGTGTACCTGCGCCCCAATCATCTGTATATCTTGCACACTGTAAGCTTGTTTGAGCAGGGCTCTTCTCACCTTTTGTTTCTATAAGCCAAAGTGTTTTTGTGGGAGAAGTGTAATGCCACACAATATATATGGAACTTACTAACATTACCAATTTTCAGCATAAGTTAAGGTTTTCTGACCTCAAAAGTTTATAGTAAATGTGTTTATTTCTATTTCAGAAAAGGTTACCCAGTGCCTATTATGTACTGCAGTGGTCCCCAACCTTTTTGGCACCAGGGACCGGTTTTTCCACCGACCGGGGTGTTTTGGGTTTGATTCATGTGCATTACATTTATTGTGCATTTTACTTACATTATTTTTCAATGTAAAATATAATGAAATATAATTTCAACTTCTCTGGTTGTCTTTACATCCATAAAAAGCACATACAATTGTGCCACTCTGCCCCCCAGATATGCCACTCTGCTCCCCTAGATATGCTTTATGCCCCCCTGATATGCTACTCTGCCCCCTGATATGCTTATTGCCCCCCCTAGATATGCCACTCTGCCCCTGATATGCCACTCTGCCTCCTGATATGCTTTATGTCCCCTTTACTTGTTGCAGTGTCAGAAAACGGAGAAAAGGCATGAGTATTACATGATATTTAAATGATAATCATCCTAAAAATACACAAATAAGGGTATCAATTGTATATAAATTGATAAAATTCTAGTTAGGTGTTCATAAAACTTATGATCTTCCCAAAAGATCTTTCTAGTGGCCAGGATATAGATCCACCCTAGACACATATGTCTTCACTTGCGACAAACGTGCCAGAAACAAAATAACACATACATACATAACCATCAGGCTTACTGATGAGGATGGACAATCCAGGAAGACCATTGCAGGCCCTTTCCTGGATTTTATAGTGAATCTCCTTGATCTGATGTAAAGCAATAGCTTTAATAGGCCCATACCCTATATCTTCCCAGATCAACAATTCCATTTACTGTCTTTCCCTACCTGACCACATCAAAATTCATTAGTTTTCCATACTTTTGCTGATCCTTCACTGCTGCCGTCTGTTGTTCTGCCCGCCATCTGGTGACAAAACAGCATTATTGCAGAACTTTGTTCTGCACTATTTATTCTACTTGTTACCAACGCCATCTTGTGGCTAAGCAGCACTACTACAGCACCTTATATGAATGGTAAACTTTTTGAAACATTTACATCATCATTCAAGTATTTATCTGCATAGAGTTCCACAAGACTTAGTTATTATCATCAAGTCTGCTAACATATATGACAAAATCTGCTGGCTCCACATTTGGAGAAGCTAACGTAGATGTATATTACTTCAATGAGAATGACCTTAACATTCCTGAAAAGAGATCCCAATTGCCAGATGGTAGATATAATGTCCAGGGTGCGCTCTTTCCAAGAGGGCTTCAATATTTGGGGGGGCTCAATGTTACATTAGATCCTAAAGGTGACACGTCTACGTCAGAATCTGGAAACAAAGCCAAGGTCAAGGCAGGCAGCATAGGAGCAAATGCCAGGAACAATAGCTGAGGTCTGCTACACGAAAATCAGGAAGCGTAGATACAGGAACCACTAACGTAGAATGAACACACACCCAGAGTAATAAAGACTTGTTGCACGGGCACTATAGCACAGGGCAAGGGGGTTTAAATAGGACTAGAGGCGGGGAAAACAGGAAAACTGTTGGAATGGAAACGAGAGACATGGGGGGCGTGAACAGCACGGGCAGGAAGCTAGGAACGCTCCTCCGGAACATACTCCTTCCAGTCGATCAAATATTGGAGGGAGCCACGGGGCCAGCGGGAATCGAGCACCCGATAGACGACATGCTCCTCGTGGCACTGGACAAGGACAGGAGCAGGAGGCTAAAGCAACCTGCTATAGCGGTTAGTGACATAGAGCTTCAGGAGAGACACGGATCCGCATAGAGGGAGGCAGTGCCAGGGACACAGCGACTTCATTGACCCGCTTGAGAATGCGGAAAGGTCAAAGGAAACGAGGACCCAGGGATCTAAAGGGTTGGCGAGGCTCTATGTGTCTTGAGGATAACCAAACCAGGTCACCTACCCTGTATCAAGGCAACGGAGCATGACCTTTATCGGCCACAGTCTTACTGCAAACCTGGGCCTTGGCCAGTTGGGCACCGAGAGCCCTCCAATGGGTACGCAAGTTTGAAACCCTTTCCTCAACTGCCGGAATACTGACACTACGGGAAGTGGAGGGAGGTGGTAAGACCACAGGGTGGCAGCATAAGCAGCATAGAAGGCCAAGCAGCGCAAGGATTCGTGCAAGGTGTTGTTGTATGCCAATTCAGCTAAGGGCAATTGGGAGGACCAGTTGTCATGTCTGTCGTTGACATACATGCGCAGATATTGTTTCAGGGTTTGGTTGGTGCGTTCTGTTTGACCGTTGGACTGTGGATGATATGCGGATGACAGATGTGTACGGATTCCTAGCTTGTGGCAAAGAGTCCTCCAGTACCGGGATATAAACTGAGGACCTCTATCCGACACTAAGTGGAGGGGCATCCGCTTTGATGTTTTTCGAACCGGGTTGAGAGGTAATGAGATAGTTGAAGCAGGTGAAGAATAATGCCCATCTGGTTTGGAGAGGGTTTAGACGTTGTGCCGGCTCAATGTATTGCAGGTTTTTGTGGTCCGTCATGACCATGACAGGCAGTTTAGTTCCCTCAAGGAGATATCGCCATTCCTCGAAGGCAAGTTTGATAGCTAGTAATTCCCTGTTGCCGACATCATAGTTGCGCTCCGCGGACGAGAAGGCACAGGGGTGACTCTTGGATGTTGTCGGATTACGTTGTGACAGAACTGCGCCTACTGGGTTCTCTGACGCATCCACCTCTAGCACGTACTGCAATGCAGGGTCTGGTCGCTGTAGGATGGGAGCCGAGACAAAGGCTCGTTTTAGTCTCTCGAACACTTTGATAGCTTCCACTGACCAGATCTGAGGATTAGCCCCCTTTTTCGTGAAGGCTATTGTCACGTCCTACCCAGGCTGCGGAGCTGCATATCTCGCTCTTGCTTCAGTTTCCCTGCTTCGATCCATTCCTGGATTTCCTTTTGCTCTGTTCTGATCTTCCATTCCTTGCTTCTGCTTCAGCTCTTTGCTTCTGCTCTGTTTCCTTTATAAGGTGTGCCCCTCCCGTGTGTTCTGTTTGTCTCAGTCTGTAGTCTAAAGGTATGTCTCAGTGCTATGTGTTTTGATTTCATGTTTGGTTTGTTTTGTACCTTTGTCAGCAGGGTTAAGCATTAGGACCCACCATCATTGGAGTAGTTTGGCGTAGTGTTGGGCTAGTTTCTGTATTTATGTGTGCCAGTCTGTCCTGTATCCCCGGCAGCGGGGTGTCCTGTCCTGTATCCCCGGCAGCGGGGTGTCCTGTATCCCCGGCAGTGGGGTGTCCTGTCTTGTTCCCTGTTGTGCCCTGTGTTATGTATATCTTGTCTGGTTATGTTTATTCCTTGTCCTGTTCACTGTTGTGCTCAGTAACATGCATATCTTGTCTGGTTATGTTTCGTGCTTGGTCTCCCTGTCCCTTTCTTGTTATGTTTATATTTTGTTAGCTTATGTTTCTGGATGTATTATAACTGGTCCCTGATGAAGTCAACATATGACGAAACGCGTTGGACTTAGTTTCTTAAAACATTAAGCATTTTTAATGGGCTATTTTAAATAAAGAGCTTTTGGAAGATACCCTGCCTGCCTATCATCCGTTTGTATCCAGCAGATGACCGGTTTTTAAAACTTTGAGGTGGTTTTAAAAAGTTCCAATAAATCCTCAGGATTCCTAAGATACAGGCTATCTTTAAGGCGCAGTTCCTACTACAATCTTGTGAGTGTGGCACAACTAGTGGGGGCTGTTTTAAACCTTTTAAACATTATTGCACCATTTGTGGTTTTTATTCTTTTTACAGAGTATTTTTAAAGCTGTATCCCTAGAATTTGTTCTGTTTTATCCACTTGCTTGTTATGTGTCTGCTATATTTCTCTGCTTAGCTTCCATACTCCCAGCCTGCAGCATCCCGCACATGAGTCTTGCATGATGTCTCATGCCTGTTCCAGGGTGCCTGCAGGATTTCACTTTGTTTCCTTTTGCATTACATCTGCTGCTATGTGGCTGCACAACCCTAGGTGCTCAACACCTGGTCACCCTGCAACCATGCCCTGTCTAACTCCACTACTGTACCGTAACTCCTGCACACAATCTTTGGGCGCGCTGGGTCCTTTCAGTTCCTTACAGCTATGATGGGAGCTGCAATGGAGGCGTAATCACGGATAAAGCACCGGTAATAATTTGCGAACCCCAGGAATCTTTGCACGGCCTTTACTGTGCATGGTATAGGCCAGTCGGTGATCACCTGTAACTTGTTTGGGTCCATCGCAAGGCTGTCAGCGGATATAATATACCCAAGAAACGGCAGGCATTGTTTCTCACTCACACTTTTCGGCTTCAGCATACAGGCCATTTTCACGTAGTCTCTGCAAGACAGAACGGAGATGTTTGCGATGGGTCTCGAGGTCTGGTAAAAACACAAGGATGCCGTCCAGACACTATAACGTGGGAGAGTAGCAGGTCCCGAAAGACATCATTGACAAAGGCTTGGAATACAGCAGGCACGTTACAGAGGCCAAAGGGCATCACCCTATATTCATAACGACCGCAACTTGTGTTGAACTCTGTTTTCCATTCATCGTCTTCTTTGACACAAATTAAGTTATACGCGCCTCTCAGATGCAGCTTGGTGAACACTGTGGCCCTTTTAACCGGTCATAGATCTCAGTGATCAACAAGAGAGGGTATCTTTTCTTCACGGTGATAGGATTGAGGCCTCTGTAATCGATACAGGGTCAAAGAGATACCTCTTTCTTGGACACAAAAAAAAACACGGCCCCCACAGGTGATGAGGAGGGCTGGATGAAACTCTTCTCCAGACTCTCCTTGATGTACGCTTCAAGGGCTTTATTATTTTCTGGCTCTGACAGGGGATACGTGCGGCCATGTGGTGGTGTGGAGGCAGGCGTTCCGTCTAAGAACTCCCAGTAGTGTTTAGGTCGGTTGGTGTAATCTCCAAAACGAGATTCACTCGTCTACAGGGTATCGAACAGGAGCGGTGACAAGTGGTACTCCATTCTAGTATCTCGCCCTTGTCCCAATCGATTTGTGGGTTGTGTAACCACAGTCAGGTGTAACCCAGTATCAAGGGAGGGTGAGGTAATCTGGAATGCGATGGTTTCTTTGTGGGTTGCCCCAATCAACATCGTGAGGGGTTTGGTCTCTTGGGTGACCACTCCCGGACCCAATAAGTTACCGTCAACAGCAGTCACAACAGGAGGAGTCCCTTTGGGATGAAGTGGCAAGCCGTGTTATAGGGCCCAGCATTTGTCCAGAAACACACCAGATGCTCCAGAGTCTATGAAAGCTTGGGTGACCACAGAGTGACCATGCCACCTAAGCAAGACAGGTATCGTGATGCGGTGCGGAGGAAAGTTGATTGTTGTGCTTAGGGGTCCTCCGTTGGTCCCTAAGCTCTTTTGTTTCCCGGACACACAGGACAGGAACGCAGTAGGTAATCACCTTGACCCCTTCTTCTTGCCTTTTCGGCTTCGGTTAGGTGGCTATCTTCATGGGTTCAGCCCTCTTAACTGGAACTCACTCTTAACACTTCCAGGGCCCGTCGGCCACCTGTGGCATTGTGTCCCTGGATTCACCTGGTCCTCCTGCTGGTCCTCTGCATTATTTCTTCCTGCCGCAATGCCAGCAAACCTTCTTGCACCAGATCCCCACTCAGCAGCAGCTTCTCCACGAGTCAGGGGTGCTTCTGCATTGTCCCCAAACTTGTTTTACCCCTGATTGGGCTTGGGGGAGATGGCCAGTTGACTCAGGGCTCAAGAGTTGCTTTGGCCTTGTTCTACAGATTCTGAAATTCTTTATATAAAAAGAGGCAAGTATTTTGGATTTCTGATGTAATATGATTTTTCATCACTGAGAGGGTGGTAAATAAGATCCTTACAAAAGATGTGTCAGATATTGACAAAGTAAGGAAATTTAAACAAAACAGAATAAGCATCCATTTATCCTAAAAAGGTTTTAATTTTTTATATGTTCCAGTTAGACATGCATAAAGACTGCATAAGGATTACAGGGCTACATTAAGTAAGCAGAAATGTTATCTGTCATCTTGAAGAACAGAACAGTCTTTAATGGAAATATTTATTGTAAATGAAACCTATACCTACAGTAGCTAAGTTTTCACAGCTGACAAAGTCATAGCTAAAGGCAAGACGTACAGTAAAGGAGCCATAACACTAAGGGTCTAATTTAAATGTTGAGTACAGCCGATCTGGAAGGGCAAGCACATTTTTTCCAGAAAGCACCTCACCAACAGCTTTAAAGTAGAGATAAGGGGAACTCCTTAAATTGATGAGCAGTGTAAAACTGCAATTTAATAACAATGCTCCAATTCCATTTTTCCTAATTTCCCCAGAGCGCTGTACAATGGGTAGACAGGACATAATAAGTACTATATAACGTAACAAATTGACTTACAGAGGCAACAGGTGAGGGTCCTGCTCAAATGAGCTTACAGTCTAGAGAGTACCTATGTTAAAGTATTAAAGGTTACAATATGGACCTTGACTATTTATAGCTGTATATTTGCCTTGTGCCCTTCTACTAGATTTCTATAAGTGTATTGTTTTTCTCCTACATGGGCTGCACCATTATGTCTTTTAGGGCATTGGTACATTATTTTACAAAGATTTTGTGATTATTATAGTAAATAGCAGCTTAGTCATTATGGTGTGCAGCTTGAGTATATTTTATATTAAATGTTATTAACTAAACACTCCTGACAACACCATTTACTGCTCTTCTTCAGATGCTAGCTCCCCAACATGGCTGCAGAGACTGGCTGCTGCTGGGGGATTTCCCATGATGCTCAGCTGTCAAATGGCATCATGGTAAATGTAGTCCACAGCAGCTAATGGCATTACTGATTTGACTTGGCAGTCTGTTGAACTAGTTCTAATTTCACATAAGTGCATTTTGAAGAAAGAAAATAGTTTATCATGGTGCACAGCCTTTGTTATACTGGAGGTTATAAATTAACCTAAGAAACTGTAGTGATTCTTCCCATGATGCTCATTTGCCAAAGTGCATCATGGTAAATGTAGTCCACTTCAACTAACCACTGTACTGGTACCGTAGATACAAAAGAAAAAAGGTGTACTTAAAGCACAAACAAATTTAAACCATAAATATAACCAATGTATTTTATAACGTGCTGCACACACTATAAACACACAAAAGTCCAAAGATAACTGACCTGAGCCTAGTATCACTCACACCACAACTATAAAATCCGAGTAAAAGTGACACGTAGATGGGAGCAATGGGAGTACTTCCCACAAAGTATTGAATCCTTCAATTTTCAGATATTCTTCACGCCACAATTTTTGGGAAAATACAGCACCAATCTTAACACTTTATTTTTTATGTTTTTTTACATTTTTTAGACATTTGTTTTTACATTTTCTTGTACATTTTCTTGGCAAAATCCAAGTAGATTACATCCACTGCAACGCATTGATCTACACTTCTAGTTACTTCTTTGCAGAATGCAATTAAATTAGTTTGACAGGGCCTATGTTTCATAAAACCATGATGATTTTTGCTCATAACACTGTTCTTCTCAATGAATTCCTGAATATTACCCCTTAATAACCCTTCAAATACTTTCCCAGCCATAGAAGTTAAGCTCACAGGTCTATTTTATGGGAGGAATACTTATTTCCTGGATAACAGGCAATTAGACCTTTGTTTTTAACTATTAGGCTTCTTGGGGCTTTGAAGCTGTCGGCATATCTTCTCCTGCTACTTACCACACAAGTGATTTCATTTTTTATTTTTTTTTGCTATGGTTTTGTATATTTTATATTTAAACTTTTTTTTATTTGAAGAAGATCATTGTACTTCTAAATCACAGTAAGAAAAATTGCATATTATGTACAATATCAAGTGTGCACAATATCAACAATGTACAGAATCTATTGAAAAGAAAGATGCTATGTGTTAAGAAATTATCTGGCGGTGCTAAAGCAGTACATGCTACATTTAATTGTATATGCAAACCCACTGCAATCAGGGCCACAACCACAGTTGAGTCACCCCAACGCAGTAGACCCCAATATCCAAAAAGTCAGTAATAGAATGGTGGATTACATACATTTCTAAGTACGCCCATAGGTAATGTAGGTGTGAACCTTAGCCAATAAATGGGCCCATAGATAATGAAGAAGGTCCGCATCAACAACCTGGCATTTTGGACATCTAGAGTACTCATCCAGCCCCATCCTGAAATGCAATCCTGAAATCTCTATGCAAGACTTTAAAAAACATCTCACTAAAAGAACTAGAGACCAAAAGACAGGTGCTTAGAAATGTTGCTCTTTTGAGTTGCTCAATTTCTACATGTAGATCAACCCACCAGGCTGCCATACCCGTAGACTGAGACTCCTAATCCACTCTGAATCTAGTCAAGTTATAGTAAAAAAGGATCTTTAAAGGATAGTAACCCTATCTAAAGGACTGTCTAACTTCCCAATAGAGAGCATTCTCAGGGTTGAAATGCTGAAATCTAAGATTACCGACAAAAGTGTGTTTTTGTATTTTTGTGTGACTGATGTGGCTTATTTCAGCTAAAAGAAGCAGCCACTATTGGTTAATTGGATGGTTGTCGGATGTCGGGGAAAAGCACGAGGCACACAAATGGATTGTCCTGAATTCCAGATATTAGCACCCACTCTGCCCAAAATCATGCCAGCACAGTGAACATGGACACCAGGTCTGTGTTTCACATTAAAATAAACCACAGCACTGGAAACTCCTCTATGTGAATTATGGATTGCACCATTAAATAATTATATTCAGAGGTCTATTAAGTTATGTATTTGTAAACTATAAATGTAACCTTGTTTTACAGTAACTTGCTCATTTTCTTTTATTGTGGAATTTTCTGGCCATATATACTCGTCCTGCACGAGTGTTCATCAAACATTCCTCTTCGTATAATGCCATGTTTTTAGAGGATGTACTGTTTCTGTGTGATTGTTTCTTATAAATAATATATCATGTCTGGCGTCAGTCTCCACATCATAATGAGAAGACTACAATCCTATGTTGTAACTAGATTGAAGCTCTACTGTGCTGATGGACTCAATGTTAGTAAGTGGATTACATATTGAGAATCTAATATAGTGCATAAGCATATATTGACCAAGGATGAAGTATGTATGAGCATTTCATAAACCCTGGGGGTTGAGACACATTTTTTTAATACCAAGTAACAGTGTACGTTTGATGACATCATAGTGGTACATGAAATGAAAGTGTAAAAACTTTTAGCAAATTATTATTTATGGTTTTATATAACACCATCATATTCATATATCCACAAATCTGTGGCTGCTGAGAACTAAAGTGTGTAGCTCATAAAAATCATCTGTCCTCTGTACCATCACTCGCTACAGAGTAACCATCTCCAGAACTCTGGAGAAGTGAAGTATAATATTAATACCACAACATGCAAAATGTATTCTAGACAATTGTATGCGTCTAGCTTTGTGGTACCAGTTTGAAAGGGCTCATTCCTGTTTCAACATTCCCGTTCCTACGGTGCACAACAAGGCTCTCCCCTAATGTGTAAGTGTTCCATAGGGTCAGGGTAACTTAGCCCATCACCAGGAGAAGCAGATCAATGGAGAAAGAAGATGCAGAGAATACAAAGAAGAAGAAGCTTTGGAGACACAGAGTAATTTGGGAGACATTGAGGGACCGAGTTTGAGAAACAGGGTGACAGAGTGGGCAAGGGTGAGTAACAGCATATTTTGTTTTAAAATTTAAAAAAAATGTGTTGTCTGAAAATGAATGGACCAAAAACAAAACAACAAATTTGTCAGAATCATTTATGCTCCATGTGCACAAGCCTGTTGATCCCGGCATATCAAATGATCAAAGCATAATCTGGTAGTGGTTTCAATACATTTTAACATTTTTCCTCCTCAACGGTGGTAGATACAGCTCCCACCAGATGGCAGAGGGTCACAAAGTGAGGGAATTTAGAAATGAATGGCGTAGGCATAAAGATACCCTGAACCTAATACAAGACTAAGGACTGCTTAAGGTTTGAGTCTCTACATTATACATTAAGTTTATACCATGGTGACTAGGCCAAAACAAATAAGAAACAAGAATCAAGAACACTGCATAAGTAGGCAGATTGCTATGGCACTGTGTTATTTGTTGGGGAAATACATAAGCATTATATATATATATATATATATATATATATATATATATACACCGTATTTGCTCGATTTATAAGACGACCCTGATTATAAGACGACCCCCCTAAATCTTAATATTTATTTAGGAAAAAAAGAAAAAGGCCTGAATATAAGACGGATCTATAGGAAAAAAGTTTTTACAGTAATGTTAAGTTCATTTAAACACTTTTTTTAATAAAAGGTATGCTTGAGAAAAATATTTTGGTTTTATTTCCTTCTATTTTCCAACCTGCCCCCCAGTTATGCACATCTGCCCCAGAAGTGCCTTATACCCCCTATATGCCACTGTGCCCCATGATATGCCCTTTAACCCTCTAAATGCCACAGTGCCCCATGATATGCCTTTTAACCCTATATGCCACTGTGCCCCATGATATGCCTTTTAACCCTATATGCCACTCTGGCACTTAGAGGGCTAAAAGGCATATTATGGGGAAGAGTGGCATATAGGGAGGTTAAAGGCATTTCAGGAGGCAGAGTGGCATTAAAGGGGTTAAAAGGCATTTCACAGAGCACTCTGCCTCCAGAAATGCCTTACACCCCCCATTTAACACTCCCCCTCCCTCCTCCAAACTTACCGGTGCTTCTGAGTTGGGGGGGGCGCATACCACAGGAGGGTCCAGGTCCCCTGCATCTGAGCCCCAGGTGCTTAGTCCGGGCAGCATGTAGAGCTCCACGCGAATCGCATAGGTCCCCTGCATCCTCCTGTGTTATGCCCCCCCTCCAACTTACCGGTGCATCTGAGTCCCCGGTGCTTAGTCCGGGCAGCGTGTAGAGTTCTACGCGATTGTATCGTGTAGAGCTCTACG
>VKOC01017243.1:0-106475 GCA_009364415.1 Spea multiplicata
ATATATATATATATATATAAATACACATATTGAAATATGTCAAGGGATTAACCAAAATCCATTACAGAAGTGTAAATTTATTTATTTACTTTCATAAATAAAAAAGTACCAGAACTAAAGAACATGATATAACATTAAAGGTTGGAAAACTATGGGGTATATGCGAGAAATGTCTACGTTACAAAAAAAGTGGATATCTGGAACATATGGGATATGTATAATGTTATCTAAATAATTAAGGAAATAGTATTTTAAAGCAGATAACATTTTTTCTTTATCCTATGGTCACCGTGTATTTACAGTTTCTTGCCGTTTAGTGGAAATTACAACTAGTAGCTTCAGGGCCATCCGAACATAAATAAGATTTTTGGATTCTTAAGGTTTATGTCAATAGATTTTATTATGTTATCTCCACTTAAGCATCATCACCCATTCACTAAAAATAGTATGAATAGCATGAACTGTTCTACTCACATTAAAGCTTACATGGCATAAACAAGCAAATAATAAACAAGTATTTTAGATACAGCCTAGTAAGTTTCTAACTTTTTATGGGAAACCTTTACTGCGTTACTGAGATTTAAAGATGTGGTTGACAATTATTTAAACAAATTAAGCTTTCAAATGTTGTATAAGCTGGGTATAAAAGCCAAGTCTGATGAAAAGTGCAAAGTCTTTAAAGTGAAGCAATCAGCAGGATCATACAATTTCTGCCTATAGTGGCTGCATCTGAATTGCTATTTACAATTAAATATTTACAAATAAACTTTGTTATTTTTCAGCATTGTTTCCATGTCCCCAATAACGTGCCCAGTGCAGTCAATAACACAACGACATTACATATGTGTAATAAATCTTTGCACAAAAAATTTGGTGCTTTGAGATGATAATTTTACGGACTCTATAAAAATTCTGTATATATTAGAACAGGACAACTTATTATAACGGAATAAGAAAATCAATAATTATTGTAACAATAAAAATCGCCAGGAATGGCAACAGCTCTGGCAACCTCTGATTTTGCTGCTCAAGCCCCTTAAAGGAAGGGTTTATTCTACAGAGAGAATTGATGAGTATATGCCAAGTGGAAAGTCATACATACTGTATGTGGGGGGGGGGGATACAAACAGGACGGGGCCTACAGAGAGGTTAGAGGGATGTAAAGAAGTGCAAGCAGAATACATTCCATGTTAATGTCCCAGACAAGGAGGTAGGGAACCAGGTCCCATTTGACACCAGACAACCTAAGCAACTTGTTATGGTTATTTAATGCAGTCTCTAACTCAACCACAACTAGAGGGGCAACTTCTTCCAACCTTAGCACTCACCAAAGCGAAGAGAACCACCATACACTGCACTGAGGAACGCGATGTCCTGTCCAGGCAGAGGTGCTGCTCTAACACCCGAAGATAAATCATACACTCCACGGAAGCGAGGCAGTTCCCGACACACACAGCACGCCCGGTCCCTTACATTATACGGTTAAGTCACAAACATACTTTCACACAGAAAACATTAGAGACTCAAAGTGTAACTTGAGATAGGGGTCCTTATATATTTACACATAAACAGCTTATCCTCAGTCTGTCATATTCAGGAGAGAAAAGAGTCAGTTACCGTGTCCAGGCTACAAGACCTCGTTTACCGATCACATCATTTCCTTCCTTGCTGCCCGCCGCGCTGTCACTTTACACAAAACCCTCCGAAGCAACATTCCCAGAACCGGGATTTACAGAACTCTCGCGTGAGATCGGTCACATGACTGAGCGTTTTGTTGCTATGGGTTTTTGGCTCCATAGACGAGGCGGCGCCTAAGAGCCATATGACTGCCGTGTGACTGGGTGTTAGTTAGCGGTTTTGCTGCGTACTGAGGTCTGTGGTGTGATGTATATAAAATAAATATATGCGTGTTGCGCAATTTTTTTCTTCATAGTGCTTCACACTTGGGTGTATGGCAGTAAGTATTGCCTAAGTTACATTTTTAGTTTTAGGCGGGCTCCGATGGGGGACTTTTCTTTCAATAGCCTCATTGGTCACATTTTGACGCTCCTTATGCACAGTTTTAGCTTCTTTAGTCTATGTTTGCCAATATTTTTTTTTATAAGGACAAAATAAAAATTGTGTTTTAATATTCTTTTGTTAGTAATTGGGGTGAAATATATCGTAAGATAGACCTGAGTAACTGACAGGGGTGTAACTAGAAACCACAGGGCCCTGGTGTGAAAATTGCCCTGGGGCGCCCCAACTTCACAACTTGTCTGTGCCTTCACCACTCTGGCACACAAGAAAACACACTCATACAAATTACCATACCTGGGAACTTCTCGGCTCCGGCTACCCGGAGCCTTCCCTTGCTGACGTTGGTGGGCGGTCCTGCTGACGGCAGCAGGAAACACCCCCATTTAATGGAAAAATAGGCGGGACGTGTCAAGACCCCACGATCTGGAGGATTCGGGTCTTGAACCGGAGGAGTGGCACTCACCCGGAACCCAGGTATGCAAATTACAAACACTTACTATCACACGTACACACTCATTCTCACACACCAAACACCCACTTACACATTCATGCGGACACAAATATATATAATACACTCACTGGCCACTTTATTAGGTACATCTTGTTAGTACCAGGTTGAACCCCCCTTTGCCTTCAGAACGGCCTTCATTCTTCACGGAATACGTTCTACATGGTGATTTGGTCCATGTGGACATGAGGGCATCACACAGTTGCTGCAGATTTGTCACCTGCACATCCATGATGAGAATCTCCTGTTCCACCACATCCCAAGGTGCTCTATTGGATTGAGTTCTGGTGACTGTAGAGGCCATTGGAGTACAGTGAACAAATTGTCGTGTTTAAGAAACCAGTTTGGGAGGATGTGGTTTCATGGTGCATTATCATGCTGGAAGTAGCCATCAGAAGATGGGTACACTGTGGTCATAAAGGGATGGACATGGTCAGCAACAATACTCAGGTAGCCTGTCACGTTTAAACGATGCTCAATTAGTACTAAGGAGCCCAAAGTGTGCCAAGAAAAGGTCACCACACCATTAAACCACCATTAGTAGTTTTTTAAGTTGCTGTTGCCTTTCTGTCATCTCAAACCAGTCTGCCCATTCTCCTCTGACATCAACAAGGCATTTTCAGTCACACATCTGATGCTCATTGGATAGCAAGCTTGGATTGCTTTAGCAAGCTGTCTTGACCATGTCTACATGCCTAAATGCATTGAGTTGCTGCCATGTGATTGGCTGATTAGCTATTTGTGTTAAAAAGTAATGGAACAGGTGTACCTAATATAGTGGCGAATGAGTGTGTGTGTGTGTGTATATATACCTTATTTGCTCAATTATAAGACAAGACTTTTTTCAGAGCAAATAGAGGTCTGACTACAAGACTAAGATCCACATCCCCCGTAGCACTGCAGGAGACCTGGATGCTCTTTCGGCAGCCAGTGGAGGTCCGTGTGATGCGCAGAGACAACTTCCGCTTCTGCCAGGGCTTCTATGATGGAGCCCCGGCGTCACATGAGGTTGTCTGTGTGCATCACGCAGACGTTCACCGGCTGCCCCACTACATATCAAGGAATCTGATGCATGGGGAGAAGTTTAGGGAAGCACTGGTAAGTCGGGGGAGGGTAAGAGTGGCATATTGGGTGTATAAGGGCTTTCTGGAGGCAGAGTGCCATATAGGGGGTTAAAAGGAATAGCAAGGAGGCAGCGTGGCATATAGTGGGTTAAAAGGAATATCAGAGGCAGTGGCATATAGGTTAAAAGGAATATCAGGGAGGCAGAGTGGCATATAAGGGGTTAAAGGGAATATACCGGCGCAGAGTGGCAAATAGAGGTCAAGAGGCATTTCTGGGGGGGCAGAGTGGCATATAAGGGAGTAACATAGTTTGTAAGGTTAAAAGACCTAAGTCCATCAAGTTCAACCCTTCTACCTAACCTTCCTATTCTTGATCCAAAAGAAGGCAAAAAACCTCTAATTAAGCTACTTCGAATTCTGCCATCAGGGGGAAAAATTCCTTCTTGACTCCAAGAGGATTTCTCCTTGGATCAAGAAGCTCTTAAGTATTGTTATTCTATTTATATCCTTGTATGTCATGCCCTCCTAAGAAAATATCGAGGGCCCTTTTGAAGGTATCTAATGTATTGGATAACACCACCTCCCTTGGAAGTGAATTCCATACCTTTATTATCCTCACTGTAAAGAATCCCTTCCTTTGTCGTCTATGAAACCTGCGCTCTTCCAGCCTCAGAGGGTGACCTCTTGTTCTTTGTATATTTCTGTTAATGAACAGGTCACTGCAGAGCTCTTTATATTGACCCTGCATATATTTATATAATGTTATCATATCCCCTCTGAGACGCCGATTTTCTAGCGTATATAATTTTAACTTTTTTAGTCTCTCTTCATAACTAGTATCACCCAATCCCTTTATTATTTTAAGCCCTCCTTTGCACTTTTTCTAATTCCATAATGTCCTTTTTGAGGACCGGTGCCCAGAATTGTACCGCATATTCAAGGTGAGGTCTTACCAATGATCTGTAAAGAGGCAAGATAATATCTTCCTCCCTTGAATCGATACCTCTTTTTATGCATGCCAAAACCTTATTGGCCCTCGCAGCTGCTTGCTGGCATTGCGCACTGTTGTCAAGTTTGTTGTCAACCGTTATTCCTAAATCCTTCTCACTGGTAGTTTCCCCCAAGGATATTCCATTTAAAGAATAGGTCGCATTTTTATCATATTTTTACCATAATGCATAACTTTGCATTTCTCTATATTGAACCTCATTTGCCCCCTGCACGCCCAGTCCGCCACTCTGTCTAAATCTTCCTGCAAAGAAGAAACATCAAGATTAGTCTGAATTACCCGGCCTAATTTTATGTCATCAGCATAAACTGTAACATGGCAGTCAATGCAGCTTGGGAGATCATTTATAAATAAATTAAAAAGAAGAGGACCGAGGACAGACCCCTGAGGCACTCCACTTAGTATAAGGCTTAAGACTTAAGATAAGGGGCAGATGTGCATAACTGGGAGCAGGTTAGCAATTAAAAACAAAAAATGCATTTTTCTCAATCATAGTTTTTATTAAATATGAAAAAATAGTTTACATGCAAATTATTTACTAGAAAAACTTTTTCTAATAGGGTAGTCTTATATAGAGGCTTTTTCTTTTTTTCTTAAATTAATATTCAGATTTTGGGGGGTCGTCTTATAATTGAGCAATGTAGATAAGGTAAGAAAATATAGTTATCTAGTGGCAGCTCTTTATTTGCCAATGATATCTAAAACAGAAAATGTAAAATGGGTAAAAAATAATCCATTACTATTTCTAATAAAGTGATACTATGAAAATATACACCAATCAGCCTTAACATTATGACCACCTACCTAATATCGTGTAGATTATTATTATTATTTGTTTTATATAGCGCCATCAAATTCTGTAGCGCTGGACAATGGGTGGCCAGGACAAACAAGTAGTATTTAACATAAAAATTTGACTTACAGAGACAACAGGTGACTGACCCATTAACCCTGACCCATTAGGGCATGAAGTCCGCTAGACCTCTGAAGGTGTACTGTGGTCTCTGGCACCAAGACGTTAGCAACTAATCCTTTAAGCCCTGTAATCCTTTAGGCCCTGCGAGGTGTGGCCTCCTTGGATGCCTGCTGGTGCCATGTATTCTCCAAGTAAGCCAACGCGCACGCACCCAGCCATCCACGTCATGTAAAAGAAAATGTGATTCATCAGAACAGGCCACCTTCTTGCATTGTTCTGTAGTCCAGTTCTTATGCTCACGTGCCCATTGTAGGCACTTTCGGCAGTGGACAGTAGCAACAACAAAAAATGAGCCCCCATGAACCCTTTGATCACTCCTACAGGAGCAAATCATAGAGGCTCCTCCCCGCAATCACTGGTTTACTGGCGATTGTGTCCTAACTGCCAGAGGCAGCTTCAGAGACAGGAATTAAAGTTTTTTCGGGCTCCACATGAGTGTGGAGACCAGCCCCAACCCTCCCCCGCTGCCCGATCGCCTTATTAAGAGTGATGGTGCAGCGTTAACCCCTTCAATGCCACGATTTTGTATGACAAGATTGCGATATTTCAGGGTTTAATATTTCTCCTCACATGCTTGTGCCCATCGAGGCATCACGGCCATCGATGTTTACTCTTTCAAGATTTTTCTGCGGCTGCTGCAGCAAAATGACAACAATATTCCCAAGATGCTAGGCATTTCCTCGCTGATGATCTGGGTTTGACAGCGGAAATAAAGGGGGGTACTGGGTCTCCCCCTCTTGCCCTTTCCTCTCCTCGCTCTCTACCTCTGCTTCTTCCAAGTAATATCTGTTGCACTTTGCCTGTGCCTTGGAAATTAATACAGCCTTTGCTGTACTGTTTATGGGTTATTTGTTTTTTAGGGGGGCGTATGTTCTTGCATCATAAGTTGGGTTAAAATGTGGGAAATAATTAAGAGGTCTTGTTCTATATATGGACAAACTGTTTGCCAAATTTGTTTCTGCTATGATGAGTCTGTCTGGATGGGGGCTCGCTGGGACTCCCTGGGACAGCCGATAGTCGGTGATTATCTAGCCCGTGTTGACGATATTAACTTATTATGGGAAGCATCCAAACCTGTGTTAACGGGGGCACATTATTAGTTATGTGGCGGGTCATAGTAGGGAAGTTGAGGAGTGACTCCTGTGCTTGGGTCAGGATCTTTCACAAGCTTATTCCGCAGATTTAGGAAGCTAAGGCATTGTATGACGCTTGGGCCAATGAGAAGGCACAAATTTCCTGCTACTATCTAGGTATTTTTGCTGGGGAAACAGAGCAGGGAAACTCTTGGCTAATTTGGTCAATCATTCTAAATACAAGAGGCAGTTTATTACCCACTTGAAGGATGATAATCAAACTCGAACCTCGTCCCCTGATAAAATTTACTCAACTTGTGGACTACTTTCATAATTTCTATGCCGCTGAACCTATTGCTATTGATGCAGTGATTGAGACCTTTCGGCAGGCACAAATTACTAAACTCACCCAGCAGGATAGAGATTTAATAGAAGCGCCTATATCTTTGCAAATCCTTGCCGACTCATAAGACACTGGGACCTAATGGCCTCAATGCGGAGTATTATAAAATGTTAGCACCCCATCTGTTGTCTCATCTTCGTGAATTATATAATCATCTTCTGGCAGGTGAGATCACCCAGAGGGACTTTAATCTCTCTAGGACTGTGCTTATTGCTAAGCCTAATCGGGACCCTGAAATGATGGCTTCCTATTGTCCGACCTCCCTTCTTAATCAGGATTTTAAAATTCTGACTGCGGTGATGGGTTCACGTCTTAAACCTATCCTGGCAAAGTTGATAGAGCCGTCCCAAAGGGTTTCCTTCGAAGAAGACACTCCTTAAATCTGCCATAATCCTCAATTGCAATGCTGACAAAGCTTTTGATCGAATTTAATGGCAATATTTTTTAATTTCATCACTTTGGCATCTGCTTTACTCACTTATTTCAGGCATTGTACAGCTCCCTTTTGACTTAACTTTTAATTGACGGGTTGAACTCGCCACCGTTTCTGTTAGGGAGGGGCACCCCCTGTCCCCGTTATTTTTCAACTTGGCTATTGAGCCGTTGCTCCGTTTGATTGTTCGCTCTTGTCGGTTGAAGGGTATCCCTGGGGGTGGGGCGGAGTTGAAGGTGGTCGCTTTTGCTGATGATGCGCTTTTATTTCTCTCTGATCCCAAACAATCCATTCCTTCACTTATGACTTTGGGGGTTCTTAATGCTGCCAAGACAGAAGCACTTCCTATATTCCCACAGGCCAGGAATAGATGGGGCGATTGATTTCCTTTCCGTTGGGCTACCTCCCCGGCTTTCAAATAGTTGGGTCTTTCTCAGCTGTATAAGATGAACATCCCTCCACTCCTCCAGCAAGTTGACAATTTATTTAAAACCTGGGCTAAGTTCCCCCTTTCTTTTCCTTTCATATGGATTGGTTGGACACCACCATGCATAGAGAAGTGGGGGCTAAATTCTTCAAAAAATGGTCTTCCTTTTAAGCTGTTATGGATGACTCCATTAGACTGTCTCTTTGCAATACGTTTAGGTCCACTGGTTGGGTCTTCTCCGATACCAGGGTTTCAAACTGCTCTGGCTTTGGTCGAGGTGGAGTCTTGGGGAATGTGCTGGGGCTGCATCTCAGAATGAACCTGCACAAAAACGCCATCAAAACGCCTGCAGTACATCACTTTATCCAGAATAATCACTCCATCCAAAACCTGAAAATTAAAGTACTCAAAGGGAATTTTAAAAACTTCCGGGAAAGGAAAACTTTTGAGATGGAAATGTATTTAACACCATAAAATAGGGACTTAATGTGAATTCTTGTTTCCTGACACACTACGAGAACTTCATATGAACATTCATCTTAATGTCTAATGCGTGTCTAATTGTTATTATTTACACTGATGTGTTAATGTGTTTATTGGTTTCCCTATGTTTATTTGTTCCGTCCATTGGATATCTCTCAACCACTCTGCAGTTGTTTCCTTCAGGCCCATCATTGATGACACCCCACGCAATCCCCCTCTCCCCTTCTCTAATACCATGTTGATTAGTATTGCTTCAGATCTGATGAAGAGAGGATAACTCTCTAACGTTTTTCTTTTAAATATTATGTTAGGGAATCTAGTTAGGGGCCTATTGACTTGTTCCATGCAGCTGATTCCACATCAGCGCCTTCCAGAAAACATTTTTCACATCCAGTCTGCAGTTTCAGAGTGGCTATGTGAAAGAATAAAATAGGTCTTGATTTGTGTTCAGTAACACCCCCCGCCCCGAGTACAGCAATACCCTACATACATGGATAAGTATTGTTTCTCAGACATTGCGGATTCAAAACTGGAACATGCACATTTCAGTTTTCAAACTTGGAATTTTGACAGATCACTTTACTGGGCCCATGTCTCATTTGAGACACAGTAAAGGTCCCAAATATCAATTTAACCCCATAAAACTATATATTCTCTGAAAGCGCACAGCTCAAGGAACTCAGTCACCCTCTTACCTTTTAGTTTAGTGAAAATAGGGGTTAGCTGTTAGCATAAGGCGTAACATTAGGGTCTAGTTGGTGGATAGTTATAAGTACGGTGAGGTGTAAGGTTGTAAGAAATTATGTCCCTATCACAGGGGGTGTCACGAATAAAGTAAAAATACAAGTGAATAGAAAAACATATATTGAAATTGAACTAGGTCACTGATGCAGGTTACATATACCGGTTACATATAACATTCACAAAACATTTAATAATAACGTATTTGCTCAATTATAAGATGACCCCCCAAAATTTGAATATTTAGAAAAAAAAGCCTGAATCTATGACTACCCTGCAGGGAAAAAAGTTTTAGTAGTAAATATTAATTTACAATTAATATTAATTCACAATGTTTTCATAATTAATAACTATGGCTGAGAAAAATACATTTTTTGTTTTTATTTCCTTTTATTTGCCAACCTGTCCCGCCGTTATGCACATCTACCCCACAGCTTGCCACTGTGCCCCCCAGATATGCCTTATACCCCCTTTAGGCCACTCTGCCCCAGATATGCTTTACACCCTGCTACAGTCCACTCTGCCTCCCTGATATGCCATTCAGCCACCCTGATATGCCTTATACCCCCCTATATGCCCCCCTGACTTACCGATGCATCACTAGACGTGTCCTCTGTGCAGACTCCCTGGTCTGACCTCAAATAAGCTTCCATTCTTATTCTAACGCAATCAGCATAACAGAGTGACCTCCAGCCTTGTCCATGTCAACACTCTCACCCGTGTTAATGAGAGAATCATTGACATGATGTCCTTTTGGGGCAGGGCTCAAATGCAGTGGAATTGTTTTTTGGGATAAAGTTCCTTTTCATGGCAAAGAGGGGCTTTGCTGATCTGATCACTCTTCATAACATTCTGGAGTATATGCAAATTGTCATCATCTTAACTGAGGCAGCCGACTGTGAAAAATATTTGTGTCATTAACTTAAATATGGGACCTCTACTATGTCTCAAATGAGACCTAGGCCAGCAAAGTGATCTGTCAAAATGTTCCCATTTGGAACCTTCAATGCCTAAAGGAATGCCTTACCCATGCATATGGGGTATTCATGTACTCGGGTATTTCTGAATACAAATCATAAGTTGTTTCAGTAATTTCCATACCTGGGAACTTCTGGGCTCCGGCTACCTGGAGCCTTCCCTTGCTGGACGCGGGGCGTGTCAAGACCCCACTCCCGCGGTCTTGACCCGGAGAAGCGGTGCTTCACCCAACAATCTCAGGGCAAACCCGGAGAGTTCCCAGGTATGGCAATCAGTAGCAAAATAGTGCTTTATTTTTAAGTGTTCAAACGCAACACCCCAAAAGAAAATTAAAAAAAAGAAACAACCTAGGTCCCAATTGGAGCCCTCTCTAACTATACTATGCTGGTCCAGCCTGACCAGCCTTAACACCCACTAACCTGACCTCCCAGCCAGACCCAGCTAAGCCAAGCTCTAGAAAACCTCCCGCAGACAGCACACAAAGGTCCAGGTAGGTAATGCCTCACTTGGTTCAGGGGTGGTCTTTTTTTAGGGCCTCTCCTTGCCCTGGGAGCACAGGGGAGCTTCCACTTCCCCCAACAGTCTCTCTGGTCATCAGGCTGCAGGGGGTCATGCAGGCCCCATAGTAATCCCGGACCAAATCCTGCAGACCTCTAACTTCTTGGAAAAGTCGGCATAGATTTTCCACAGAATGGGGGAACTGAGCATTGGCCCACCCTGCTCTCCAATTGCTCCACCCCAGGGACCCATATGTATATAGCACTCTCAAAGGATGGTCAGCACTCAGGTCTTCAAGTTAACAACTTTTCTTTATTGAAAGTCAAGACGACGTTTCAGTCATTGCTGACTTTCATCAGGAATTTTAATTTTTGTACATCTACAAAAGCTAATAAACAAAAAATTCAAAAGATTCTACTATTTGTCCTGATTTTAGAAATGCCCGATGTTTTATGCTGTTATTTCAAAACCATTTTCTTTTCAAATCTGGTCATAGTGCCCGCATGTCCTATTTGGGACATTACTGAAGCTAGTCAGTTGAGTTTACCCCATCAAACCATATACGTTTGAAAACAAGGATATTTCAAATGCTAGTATTTTAACCTTTTCCATGCACTACTACCAGCTTTTGTCAAACTTTGTGGTAGTATTTCTTTTCCATTTTTCTCACACACATTGTAACTCTGGTATGAATTGCATGCTTCTGGTATATGTGGCTAGAAAGAACACCCCTATATGTGTTCAGCAATATCTCCTGAGTACAGTGATACCACCCATGCATGAGGGCTATTTGGGGGTAATAGGGCACATTTGGGACATGCACAATTCAATTTTTCAATTTGGAATTTTGACATGTTGAAAATTCTGGCCCATATCCTATTTGTGACATCTTTGAAGCCGGCCAATTTAATTTAGACACCCCAGGGTTTTTCAAATGCTGGTATTTTAACTCTTTCCATGTGCACATTTTACCACCAGCCATTATCAAAGTTAGCAGTCAGTTTTGAGCATTTTTTCCACACACATTCTACATTAGGTATGAATTTATAGCTCCTAGTATATGCCACAGCCATACTGCACGAGCGATCACAGTGCTCCCTGGGATGGGTTTTCGGTATCACATTGAATGCCTCAACATTTCAGCATTTTGTCACTTTTTAAGCTTAGTAAGTTGATCGCCGGTAAAGTAACACTTCCTTACATTACATCTAAACATCTTACCCAGTAATGGAGGTACTAACATAGGGAGGAACATTGCTATTCGACTGGCCCATAGCTTAGCATATATTTTTATTATTTGTATTTAGGAGTGATTACGGTCTAATGTTTGGACAGGAAATTGGAGGTTTTCCCAGTCAAGGTATAGTTCCTATGTGTGCCCTCAAATTTCCTGTTGTGGTACTCCCTTTTTAAAATAAATTAAATAATTTAAATAAGCGGGGCAAGAGAAGAGGAGATAATGATTTACAATATTGGTTGGTTGTAAACAAAAGGAAGACTCAAAAACCTTTTTACTGCCTGTGAAGCAAGCAGAAAAATATTTCTATTGTAGACAGTAGTGGCTGAGGAGAATTGGGGTCAAGGTCTAGATTGCAGAGAAATGTATGATAGTTTGAAAATTCATCTGCAATTTTCTTAGGCTCTACCACCTTTGAACTTGAGTTATTTATTAGTAAGCGGTCTGGTTACTATAGATCTGAGTCTCACTTACGGGCTAGCAAAGCATCAGTTTTATTTCCTTGTGAGCAATTTTTGCTTAAGTCATCTAAGCATAAATTCAGTTTTCTGGAGTTGTATCTGACAGCCCAGATCTATTTGTTTTGTAAATCTCTATTATCATTGAAGCATTTTAATTTATTATTTTCTTTCCAATTTTCTAGCTGTGTTGCTAGCTTAACTAATTTCCCTCCCTCTTTTGTTTTAAGGTAGCTAATAACTTTATTATCTGACTCCTGATCACATAAATTCCATAGCATTTCTGGTGATACTCCTGGCATTTTGTTAACCCCTTCAAGAACGGGACGTACCTGGTACTTCCAGGTCAAAGGTCACCGGCAGACCGGGACGTACCAGGTACGTCATCGATGATACGCGATCCAGCGTCGCTTTGAACGCTGGGATCGCGAGGGGCGGCTGCTACTGACCGCTGGGTGTCCCCAGCGATCCGTAGCAGCCACTCCCCCTCAATTCCGTGCACGTGATCGCTTTGCAGCGAATCACGAGCACGGAATTTAAATATTTTTTTAAAAACTGCGGTCTTCAAAGGGGTTAAGGATAAATACGGAATGTTTGGCAAAGCATTTCAGGTCAGGTGTTACAACCCTTGCAACAAGTATTTCAGGCTCAGATTGGTGTGAAATTACATTATTTGGGTTAATTAAACAAAATTAGCATTATGCAAATAAAATAGGTTAATGAAACCTCACAGTTTGTGTACTTGGGCGCTCCTGTTCTGTGTCCGTTGGTTGGGGATGAGTGTATACACTGCCGTCAAATATACATAATGAGCCTCTTAAAAATTCCAAGGAATTTAGCTTGGTTCTAAATCCAGCATAATGCCCTGGAGTGCCCTCAGGGTGTATTTTAAATTACCCAATACTCTTCCATTTCAGAAATAGCTATAGTTCTTTATTGCCAAATAAATGTTTTACGTACCTCCCAAACGGCTTAAGGTTTCGTAAGAGTGTCCTTGTAAATTGTGAAAATAGGTTAAAAATGCAGTATATGTGACTCACCTGATGTGGCAGAATATTCCACATTGGCCAATATGACTTGATAACAGGTCCATGACATGTATAATTGTAATGTATTGCGTTATCATCATAAAGTGAGTTAAATATGTAAAGAGACTGGAAGAGAGAGGTTTGCGTGAACTGGACATTTGTATGTGGGCTGAATACTTTCCATGCACTATGGAAGTCCAACACAATTACAGATGGGTTACACATAATGTAAAGTCAATGTAGGGACACCTCTCAGGAACCATCTCGTTGAACTAACTATGCATTATATACCAGCAGCTCAGCTCTACAAGGGCAGCTCACCGGGCTGGGCTCTTCATATCACCTAATAAAAATCATTGATATGTTCATGTCACTGAACGCACCCCAGAGTTGTAATGAGCCGAACGCTCTAGGAAAACAGGTAAAAGCTTATGGGACTTTTGCAGAACCCCCCTCCCAAAAAAAAAATACATTTGCAATAGGGACCACATGGAAATTTAAAGAACCCACTCTGCATTAATGTGCATTTGATGGCTGAAGTGTTGCTTTAAGAACCATGTTTATCAATTAATAACAAGGGGGAGTAATGAAGGTTCCACCAAAGTCATTAGATTGTTTGGTGTTCAGTTCTTCACTGAAACTTTGCTTCAATGCAATACAATACAAGCAGCCTAATGTTGATAAATTGAATTACACATCAAGCAGTGTGACAACACGTGTTTTGTAGCATTCTATATATACATGTATGGGTGGATGTAATTACGCTTTATTTGTGGAAGTGTCATGATAATGTAAGAAGTTCAGATAAAAAACAATACACCTTTTTTATACTATCATTATTTTGCCACAAAATCTGACAAAATTGGCTTTACTAGTGGAACAGCCATTGTTCTTGGGAGCTTGTGGTGACAAATTAGTTTGTGGCTTGAGACATGAAAATTAGTGTAATCATGGTTTGGAAGGTGACAAGGATAAATGTTATAGAAAGTCCTTAGTATAAACGATTATACAGCTTTGGGGAACTGAATGTCTGAAACTTGAAATATGCTAGAAAACCACAAAACAGACAATGAGTTATAATTATATATTTTTTTAAAAAAAATGTAGAAAAAATGAATTTAACTCCAGAAAACAATATAATAAAACTAACAAATTCAGCGAATATAACGGCACCAGAATTATGCCATCATAAAAAAACCCAGACGGGAACAAATGATTGCTCAAAATAAAAACCGAATGACTGAAAAACGATTAATTTTGTTATTTCATCAGTGACCATCCTATAACCATGAATGGGAACTCCTAGGGTAGACTACCTGTTGCTCTCCCTGTTCTGAGGAAGTGGCTAATCATGTAAGGAGTGTGGCTAGCTGTACGGGAGGGGTGGGGGGGGAGGTTAGCTTTGGCTAGACAGGGGGCAGATAGCATTATATGGGTTGGTAGTGGGAGGGCATTGGGTGGGGAATAGGCTAAATACCACTCCCTTGTCCTGCAGAAAAGTGGATAGTGGCCCAGAGACCCAGGGATGATCCAGAGGTCCCAGATATGCCTAAACTGCTCTTTCTTCTGGGAAGGGGGCAGTATTTAGCCACACCCACTTTCCATCCAGCTCTCCTTCCACTCCCCACCCGACTCTCCTTCCATTCAATACACCTTGATGGTATATGGTTCTAGTTTCACCCTTATTGGCAGCTAACCCAGTCTATCACAAGACTAATTGGCTCCCCAGACAGTTAACCCCTCTCATGTTCATGAATAGCCATGCTCCCTCACAAAGCTGCTCCCCAGAAGGAGGAGAGCTCCAGATAGGTTAACCTGGAAAGTTCCCGGGTATGTTGATTAGCAATCTACAGTATGTTACCTTTATCTTCCCTCTTAAGGTAAGGTCAGACCCCGAACCAAGCAGGTGGAGACTAGGTAGATAATAGGCACAGATTGAAACGGGACAAGAGGTGGCTAACTCCACTGTCACTGCCTCGGTGAAACTTCATGTGTCCTTCATATGTCCTTCATGGGTTCATTGTGAAGAGTACCTGGTCATGAGATTGACTTGGTTGTACTCCACAATTCCATATTCCACATCCATATGATTTAATTTTATAAATATATCAGATGTATTACCCTGTAGAAACAAGGCGTACATCCCTTTTTTTTTAAAGAAAATGTTATTGCTATAACAATGTGTTTCAATAAAAAAAGAATCTGTCTTGTCTTAAGTCCTGAGCCAACATATTGTTCTTTTCAATTGACTTCACAATGCAGTCTTGAATAAATTAGAGTGTTATAAATATTATATGCTGAAAAATTAATTTTCCAAAGCCCAGTCCACGTGTGAAAAATCCTTCAGGACATCAAAAAGCACTTCCGTTAAGAAGCTTTTGCTAACTAAAAATCCTTTGCAGTAAGTGGTCTGAAGAATGTAATATTAAAAACATCCTTTATAAAACTGCATGCATTGTTATAAGCATAAAAATGTATTAAAGCTAATCAGTTTACAGAAAAAAATGTCATGTTTGTTTCCACGCTGGACAATGCTTCAATATTCAATATATAGCAAACCCCGGATACAATTAAAATGCCACCTAATTTAAAGACGTGATCGTTTCTAACATGATTATTTTTCTTTAATCATCTAATATAAAAATGAACAGTGTTTTAGACTTTTGGATTATAAAAAAGTATATCTGAATTGGGGAAAATAATGTGAAATGTTTTTGCGTATCCAGCAGGTACTTTAATGTGCATTCTTCAGAAAAATATTAAAAAAACACACTTACTGGAGGAAGAAGCTCCTCTGTCGTCTGACAATTCTTGCAACTGATTGGCTACTGATTGCAATCAGTGGCAGGAAAGTGCTCCCATTGATTTAATGGATTTCCATGCATGCGCGCAGCCGTCTAAATAGACTCTCCACCTGCAGTGTTCGGTAAGCCAGTGCTGGAGCTGACTGCAGATGAGTACATTACGTGCAGATATATATGTGTAGCCAGGGGGGTAAGAGAGGGCAAATGCATATGGGGGGATTCTGCAAACTGGACAACCATTCAGCTATAATATGCATTTAAATGCATGTGATGAGTGGAGACGCTGTGTTTTTACCTTTAGTGCTGACCCAGCGCAGCGCCCCAGCGGCTCCATCTTCGATAGAAAGCGCTGGGATATGACATCATATGCTGGTGTTCTGCGGAGGCTGTGCTGGCTTGTGTAAATGGACTGGTTAAGGAGACCAGAGATCTCCCCTGTAACCCACCCATTGTGCACTACATAGGGCAGGGGTGTCCAACCTGCGGCCCTCCAGCTGCTGCAGGACAACATGTCCAATATTCCTCATCCAGCCCCTTCGCATTATGGGAGATGTAGTCCTCCAGCAGCTGGAGGTCCGCAGGTTGGACACCCTGACATATGGGGTCACTGATTACCACAAGAGGGCAATTTGCCCCACAGTTTTGCAGCAGGGGGGCTGCCTAGTTGGCCCAGACGAGGATATGTCACTGGGCTGGAAATGTGGAAAATCTATTTGCAACAAAATCTGAACATGTGTTACATATATAAACAATTATATCCTGGTATCCTTGAAATCAGAGCAACTTAATTAACTTTCGTTATATAACATGAAATAGTGTTCCATTCAGCACAAACTAAGTTTATATATATATATATATATATATATATATATATATAAATTGTAATGTAAAAAAAATCATAATATCATATTTCATTTGGTTACTATTTGTTACTACAGGGAAATTTCCAAATTATTAACCCACTAAGAACTCTGCAGCATATGAATAATCTTAAATGAAATTCGCTCTGGAAAAGTGTTAGCGCACTGTGAAAAATTTGAATAGTTAAAGCAAATACAATGTTAAAATAAACAATGGAGCTTTAAGCCCTATTATAAGTATTTTTGTGGCTCGCTAACCTGTTGTGTGCCGGTTATGTTGGACAGCAGCTCCCAGCACTCTCAACTTGGATAACTTGCGGCCAAACATTACCAAAGGGGCAAAAAGAATAGAAAAAAGGCAGCAGCTTTGGAACCAGTGATTATTTATAATCTAATTCCATGGTCCCCACTTGTAGAAATTTATATGCTTATCAATATCGGTATCCCATAACTAAGCCAATGGGTATTTGGAATAATTCATTTTTAACTAAAGGGTTAATCTGGTCTTGTCAAAAGATGTCTAAGAAGCACACCTTTTTCTTGATTTTCACACAGTCGCATGTTGTCTTTCATAGCATCTGTTAATTTCCCAAATTTTATGGTAGACTATTCAAAAGCGCTTCTTTTTTTCTTATTAAGAATGCATCTCTAGAGTTTTTCCTTATATAATTTGCACTCACATTACTATTCTTCTTGTTAAACGTTCCTTATGGTCTAAGGCTTTATTTGTAGGCTTGATTTCTAACTCTTCTACTAGGTATTATTCATCAATAACATCCATTTCATATATGTCACACTTAGTTTAAATAAATTCATTATAGAGGAGATTATTGGCCCAATCTCATGGTCTCAGAATGAAGGGGCAGATTCTCACAGTTTGAAGCTGACTCCTTCCTATTCTAATCTGTCAAGATCATATCAGCCTCCCAATCAGTGGTTTTGCTACCAGTATGTTATGGTTGATATCCCGGCTTGTATACAGGTGACTAAATAAAATGTATCTTAAATAATGACAAGGAAAAGTTTCCATGAGGACCTTTATAAGAGTCATTTGGTTAACACATTGTGTGAGCCACTACATAGAATCTTCAAATCAAGTTTTAAAGGGTTAATTACCAAATTTCCCTGGTATGCTTATTACCACAGAAGAACAATATTGACCAGCTTCGTTTTCATCCAATATGTGTCCTTTTTCTCCCTTAATCCTTTGGCAAGACCGTACCAGGGACATCCATTCCTAATGCCAATACTGATATATATATATTCTTTTTATGTCTGTGCAATATATTGATATCTATTGATAATCATTAATCATTTCCAAACACATTTTCTAATGTGTATATACAGTATATATATATATATATATATATTATATTAAACAGATATTTTATTTTTCCCTAGAAGGATAAATCACAGAGAAGTAACACAGAACCTTTTAGAGCAATCAGGACAAAATGCATTTATCTTCAACTGTTAAAGACTATTCCATATATATATATATAGCAACAAAGCCTGAAAACCAATTAGCATTCTCTCAATTTCTGATAAGAGCACAAGGAATATTAGCGCTTTAAATATTTAAAATAATTGGGCTAAATTAAGTATCGTTTATTATGAGAAGGGTGTACTTTATCATTGATCAGAGTAGGTAGAACAGCACTTTTTAATATAGAAGATGTTATATTACCGTGATACGCCAGTGTCATTGAGTTATACACATTAATGTCACTTACCTTGGGAGTTCGGGCATGTTTCCCCCATCTCGCATCCTTCACAAGACTGATATCCAGAAGCTCAGTTTCCTGTCAAAACAAAAATAGAATGGATATGTTTAAGTTCAAGGTTTCTATGTTTAAACTTACTGGCTTGTGGACAGATGTTAATGGTGAGTTCCATTTCTATTGTGTAAGAGAGAACTGGGATTGAAACCTACAGATCAAGTGACAATGCCTTCAGTGCATTTAAAAGAAGTTCCTGGAACAGCAGCCCACTTGGAATTTGTCCGACAGGAACGGTACAGCTTTGGAAACCCAAAAAAGGAGTATGAGTTTCCATACTCACAAGATTCCCTTCAACAAAGGGTTAATGAATACATTGGTTTAGTGTTCCAACCCTCTCAGCCTGGAATTAGATTGCTTTCGATAATAATATTTCTTCCTTTATAAGATTTGGATCTGATGGCTGCCGTTTTGGCACAGTCTTACTGGATCTAATGGGTCATCCAGCACTGCCAGTAATTCCACGGTCCCTTCGTATCGATTGTCAATATTCCACAGCCCTCATTCATTCCATTATGCAGCATCTCAGGTATCAGGTAGAGAAAAGGATACATTATGGGTTAATTTATGCCACTTATCATGGCCGTATTAAATATGAATGGCCAGGATAAAATATTATAAGGAAATAAGGGATTCAATCAAACTGGATTGCAGGAGAATTAATAGATTCATTGATTGAAATCTACCATGCCAGGCGTTTCGTCGCAATTCTTCTGTGCAATTGTGTGTGCAGACAGCCCTTATTTCTCACACATTAAGGCTTTATTTTAGTCTTGATTTCAAATTACATCATGGCAACTTGGACTTGATTAAAGTGCCTCTTATTATTATGGATTTTTAACCAGTTAATGTAATTGTATGCTATTCCATTTAAATAACCTCCCCACACTATGCTATTATGGATGAGCTCTATGAATTGTATAATTCCGTCATGTTTAAATGTCTGAATATAAAGCAGTACGCTTTAGATAACTATACTTGTGATGGGAGGCTTACAACCCTGCTCCTTTTAGGGACAACCTGGCAAGGGTTGCAGTTGACGGACATAAGTGTCTCTCCTTGCACCCTAGCTACAGCATCACACAAAAAAAAGATATTATATGGAAAATGATTAGGTATTTGGGGCACAGGCTACAGTATTTTACTATTTTACTCATGAGAGACGCCAGATGCAGCCCACCAGGTGGTATGTTACTCTTGGTTGGCTCCTGTCTGAAACCTCATTGCTGTTATTAATATATGCCATTGTTTAGGCACCAGCGGGAACACAGAAGAAGAACTGGCAACACGTTATTCCTACCTAATCTCGGTCTAAAAACCTTGGTCCTGCTAAAACCGAAAGATAAGTCATAAAGTATCTTATCCTACCTGGAGATAACGGTAAATAAATATCGACAAATATATAAACATACATTGTAATGTCTCCTTGCAGTTAATGAAATACTCATTATGTGCTGTGTAAACAGGACATAAGTAGTGCATTGTATAACAAATAGGGATTACAGAAACAATAGGTAAGGAGGCACTGCTCAAAGGAGCTTACAATCTAGAAGTGGAATCCAGTATATATATATATAGTCAGGAACACCAGCTTGTAACAAAACAGCGCTTTATTTTAACTGCTCAAACCCCAAAACCAAATCATAAAAAGAAAACCTAGCTCCCAATTGGAGCCCTCTCTAACTGAACCATGCTGGCCCAGACTGACCAGCCTAATCACCCACCAACTCGACCTCCCAGCCAGACCCAGCTACGCCAGGCCCTGGAAAACCTGCCCCAGACAACACACAAAATGTCCAGGCAGGTATTGCCTCACGTGGCTCAGGGATGGTCTTCTTGTTCAGGGCCTCTCCTTGCCCTGGGAGCGCCCAATCTCTCTCTGAGTATCAGGCTCCAGGGGTTTTTAATGCCCAGCACCTGTGCCTGATGCCGGCCTCATAGAAATCCCGGACCGGATCCTGCAGACTTCTAGCCTCCTGGAAAAGCCGTAATGGATTTTCCACAGAACGGGGGAACGGAGCATTGGCCCACCCTGCTCTCCAATTGCTCCACCCCAGGGACCCATATGTATAATCTGCATAGCAGCTGTACCCAGATGCCATGCCAATCAACTTGGGGTTCACAGTCTCACAATATATATACAGGGACCTAGTGGTTGTAGCCATTTTCTTTGAATATTATGAAACACTGGATTTGCTAAACTATTTATACATTATAGGATTAGTATTTCAAATACATATTAGCATACCTAGGAACTCTCCGGGTTCTCCGGGAGAAGTGTTGAAATGCCCCATATTCCCTTTAAATTGGGCAGTCCTGGCCGCGTCCGGCAAGGGTAGGCTCTGAGTACCCGGAGCTCACAAGTCCCCAGGTATGCACCTTAGTGGATCTCCAATGATGGCTGCAAGGACTGCATTAGATAAATATCTATTTCACATGAACATAGAGAAACTAAGGCTCTATAAGAGCTGGATTCCCTGATTGGCACGATAGGCAGCAGCCTATGGCCACCTGAAAGAACTCTTTATTAGAAGACGAAGGACTGCCTAAGGTTCTGTAGAGCGTTACTCTAGCACACAGAGTCCTGCTGGAAGATGAAAGGTCTTTGTCAATTATTATTTATCGATTTATATAGGACCGTCATATTCCGTTGTGATGTTTAATGGGGAAACAGACCATAACAAGCATTTTACATAATTTGGACATGCAGGGAACAGATGGTGAAGTGGCCCTGTTCAACCAAGCTTACAACTTAGAAGATCACCTTGCCAGGCCTTCAGTAGCAATGAATGACTAAAGTTGGTAATGTTAAATGGAAAGTGATATCAGCAAAGAGAATGATAACCTAGGACGACAGTTTCTTTGATAGGTTACTCTGGAAGAAACCGCAAGCGCTTACATATCTGAACATAAGCCGTGCGATGTCGACATAGATCTGATTGATAATAATGAGCTTTCTGATCATCAGAAAGTGTCACACTTTGGTGAGGAGTGATGCCAAATATGATAATACAATAGTACTATGTTGAACATTTCAAGCCACTAATCTTTAGGGAACAAACACTAAGCGCATATTACCATTATCTCTAGCTGGATACATATAGCATATATCATATGAGGATAAAACAGTCCTATAAAGAAAACAAACATTATATTACAACTTCATTTCCCAAAAGAAAATATAACTACATATACAATCCGAGGTCAAATAGCACCAATTAACATCCTTCCTTGCAAATTTGAATTTCAGTTCAGTGCGTAGTTGGATATATATACTGTTTCACTTAACGCACTAAAAATGAATTAACAGCCTGTCAAGGACGGGAATTTAATTGTCAAGCATACTTGATACATTTAGGTTAATATTAATAATGGCAATTGCTGAAAAACATTTCTTACTATAGATTAAAGGATACATTGAATTTGAATGAATTTAAGAAAAGATGAATGTTTTTAGCGAAATACAGAAAGGCAAAATGGTGGCATATATTGGTTCTGCTTAGGGCTTCTCCCAGCCTGTCTGTCTGTATATATAGATGAGCCCCTATGTATCTATCAAAGGGACAGTCGTGTGGCATTCAGCCCCACAAATGATTAATTCATATTACAGTATGTTGTATGTTAATATGCATCACGTACCTGGAGCTGCAGAACACCTCTCATTCCGTGATCCTATTTCGCACACTGGATTTGGCTGCTTGAACAGCCAATCATTGCACAAAAGGACCTTATTAGACCTCTTGGATGCTCTCCAGGGCTTGTACTAAACGTTGCTAACATGTTAGCTTTGAAATGTGTCAATACATATTGCTGGGCTAATCCTGTGTTTGTGTAATCAGCATCAGCATCACTGACGAACGTTGGCATTAACGGCAGTCATGGCGAGAAGCGTTGGTATATGTCATCTTATTTTATGATGTTAATCTCTGGCATTGTGCTCTTTCTGAAGGATGGGTAGGGTCATTGTCTATCAAGATCTCTGTTATCTTAATGGTAGTTAGTGTTGGCTTCTGCATGACTAGCCAGTATCTTTCACAGTTTGTAGTAATTTTGGAGCCTGCATGGCCTGCCCCCTTGTTAGATGATATAGTGAATTAGAGTGTATTGTTCTTAGTTCTATGATATAACATTAAAAAATATACCCTCCAATAACCTACAATCTATCCAACACCAGAACACCATCAGAGGACTAAAGAGGAAGCACGATGTCTCCAGAAACAAAAATGTTTTAGAGCAGTTTATTGGAAGCAATTAAAATTTTTATTGCGTTTGATCACAGGTTACATTTTTCAATCATCCAAGAGTTCATAGCATATAATTGCTTATTATCTCCAAATTCACAATGTTAATAAAGCCTAATTATGAAAGGCAGAGCGATGTCATTGATCATCTGCCGCTTACAAACATAAGCAAAATAAAGACATCTAGAATCAATTGTGTATTTAATATGTATTTGTAACTAGTTACAGTAATAATTATTCTAACCCCTATTCATTTAAAAGGATTTGTTAAGCGAATGTGATAGGTAAAGTATTGCACATTGATTTGGTGTATTCTACAGGTCACCTATTCTGCTTTTATGTGAATATCTGATAGCTGTCAATGTTTCCGGCAGCCGTCAAGTTGTCAAATCCGCCATTCATAGCGCAGACTACATATAGATGTCAATTTTAATCTCTCAGCTTCCAACAGCAGAATCAAGAACATAATTAATCCCTAAAAGGATTCTCTTAACGTAATAAGCATTATTGACTGTTTTTTGTTTAAACCATAATGTAAACCAGACAAATTAATCAAAGAGACTAATGCTTTTCGTTTGTCATAAGTGTAATGAATGGTTTTGTAATTTTTTTTTAATAATTGTTAATCTAACGTCACAGGTAGCAGCCTGGTATGTTCAACTGAAACACAATTGTGCAATGTTGACAATTGAAATAAACTATACTGGCAGTCACCCTTAGTCACTTGATCCAATTCCAAATTTTAATGGCAATAAAGGACCCCCCCAGGGGCAAAAGTCAAACAGATATTATAATAAAAGATAGAATAAAAATATGAATATAACTTTTTGTTATTGTATTTGTATTTTTTGATCACCTCTTTAAAAACTAAAGGTGATTCCATATATCTTCTGGTTTTTCCTTGGTACAAAAATGTTCGCTCACCCAAACTGAGCTCATTAGAAGTTATCCTGGGTTATCTTTGTCTGGCTCTCCCAGTAACCGTTAATCAGGCCTCCTGGAGTACTTCTGCAAAAGGGTACAAAAGGGTAAAACAAGTACTTCAAGAGGCCAGAATAATGCAGACAGATTCATGGAGAAAGAGGTGCAGAAATGTTTGTCTTTCTCAGCGGTTCCGCTTCATTATTCTGGCCTATTGGAGTACTTTTGCAAAAGGGTGGAGCCACAAGAAAAGCCTCTCGCCTGTTCCTCCAATCAGGAGAGGGTGTGCTGATGCCGGACAAAAAAGTGGACAAAAAAGATAGACGACAAGAGACAAGAAGAAAAGGACATGGGGACACAGAAGCAGTCGGTGGAGAAGGTTGGGAAACATTTAGAGAGAGTGATAGAGATTAAATGGAAGTAAGTGAGGGGGCAAGAGAGCATGAGCGAGAGTGTGAGAGAGCATGAGAGAGAGTACATGAGTGAGGTTGAGTAACAACAAATTTCATTTCCAAATCGTTTCCAAACGAATAGGCCAAAAACGAAATACAATTTATCTGAATCATTTTTTTGGTCCATTTGTGCAAGTCCACTTTCTATTAAGTTTTCCTCAGTCAGAAATCATCTGTTTCCACCACTAGTGATATCTAGACCGCTAACTTCGGCATTTAACTTGGCTACAAATAAAAGCGTCTTCGCCCAAGGAGTTCCTTATCTTCTGTCTTCCCCACAAGTTCCTAATAGATTGTAAGCTCCCAAGACACTCTGTTCCTTCTGAACAAATATGTTTTTGTGTTATTGTTCATCTTTATATTATTATGTAATCTGTAGTCTTACTTCATCGTTATAGCACTAAGGAACCTGCTGATTTTTAACAAGTTTGTAAATAATTCATTTTATCTCTGAAGTTGTAAGCAATTCATGTGCAGAGATATGGGGATGATGCAAGTTTGATCCTTTTTCCCTTTCATTTGTTTGTGTGAAATTGTTTTAGTCTAAAGCCCTATTGAATAACCTGTCACCTTTTTACTAGAAATTGTTATTATAAAATTAGTTTACTATAGTGATTCTGGTTTAGCGTCTCATTTTAAGCATTGAAACTGACATAAAAGCGTTTACAGTTAATGCTGCGAACAGTACAAGTAACTTATAACGCTTTGATTTAATAACAAAATGATGGACAATTATTGGCTATTACACTTGAAACTGAGATATTATTGTAAGTGCATCTTTTTCATTCCCAACAGGGTTTGCTAGCGAAACAGAGGCGCAATTTAATCTGATAAATAGAGGCTTGAAAGGCTGATAATGAATGATAATGACTTTACTTTGCAGCCAGTCGTACCACTAGTAGTTTACACAATTATTGCTGAATTTGATTGCCTTTTGCTTGTAAATAAAATATAGGCATTACTAGTTAAGATTATAACATGAACTTTAAAACAGATGGCTATGTCACAATGACATAATGTATTTTTAAAAAGGTACCATGTTATTGGGTGATGCATTTTATAATCGAACGTTGTTCCTGGTTATTAAAAATTATCATGTAGTCTTAATATATGTTAGTTAGAGTTAAATAAGCATCAACAAGAATGTGTGGCATAATTAACTTGATGGACTTCCATCTTCTTTCAACCTCTATTAAGAAAATAGCTAGAAACTGGCAATTTATTTGTAAGTCACAAGTAAGTAACATTTCTTAGAAGATATACTGTTTTTTTCAGTATCTTGCCACTAGAATGTGATGTATCCTACATCCCTGGAGCTCTCCCTCTTATGGTTAGTGGCTGTGTGAAGGGATGGGACTAGCGACTAGCTATGCATATGGGAGGAGCAATCTTCAGACAGCCTTTAGTGGGTGGGGAGTGGGAGGGAAGTGGGCGGAATAGGCGTGATCTGACCCGGAGATCCAGGGTAGCAGGGCTCCACCTGGAGACTCAAGGTCAAATCCACAGTGTTCCCAGTTTCGGTAATAACATCACTTTCCAAAACTATAACCCAGAAACCCCTTTTCTACATAATTGGGTAAATTACGGTCACTGCTGCATGATATACATATAACCAATGCCATTTGGATGTCTGTAGGATTTCTACCTACTCTGCTGAATTTACCATGTTTGTTGTCTTTGTGCGAATAAATATTCTGGGGGGAAGAACACAATGGCAAATCTGCTAAGGAACAGCACCTTTAAATATATCATCCAGCAAAACACAAATGCCTTATAGGTCAATATATATATATAATATATAATAGTATATATATTATATATATAATTTAATGTTGTAGAACAGTTCCTCTGTAACACATATTCCCACAAGTTTTTGCTTTCTTTGCAAATTAAGAAAATGTGCCCTCATTAAATCTTATGTTTTATTATTAAACGTGTATGTTTAATTATATATGGACAATAAACATTGGCAAATATTTATATCCTAAGCGGACTGCTCCAGACCATTCTAAGAAATAATTATCCTTATTATATGAGCTGGTAGAACTTTGTTTCATGTTATGCAAAGCAGATGTTCATTAAATAAAACATTTTTTTAAAAAAAAAGTCTAAAATATATGCAGAAAAGAAAAACATATTCTAAATGTACTTGAGAAAAGTATTACATTTGCATGTTGTTCACATGTAATGGTCACTAATACTCTGGCTCAAAAAAAACGTGCCCCACAGGGCAGAAGGTGCCAACCCTCCCCTGAATTCGCCCCGTCTAGTCTGCCCATTAGGAGATTTAATGGCTGTGTACAGAACTGCTTGAACTTAATACTGAAAGTGTCTGTTCATTGATGAACAAGTTGGCCGAAGGTTAGCCTCATGATAAATATTCTCCGGGTATTCACTAGTCACTTTGATATATCATCACAGCGACATATCTACAGCTCACCTTATAAACCTCAGTATTCTTATCTGGAATAGATTTAGTCAACCAGCAGATAAACGCAAACAATCAACTAGAGTTTTTAATCAAATACATGCAAACAAACTCGGGTATATTCACCCAAAAATGTTTGTGTGCTTGTGTTATTTTTATAACCCAGAGAACTGGTAATGCCTCTCAGAACATGCATTAATATTGACATGATAATATACACATAGCTGCTAACAGATTAAAGAACATGGTAAAGGAGCACTCCAGCCATCATATACACCTTAATGTATATGATAGCTGCGTGGACTCTAGATCTTCATGTTGTTTGTGTTGCAAATGCATGGGGGGGGGTCTACAGGACCCCCATATACATTTGCCCCTTTCCTCACCCCAGCTATTTGCATTGCAGATGATGAGTTCAGATGATGTGTTCAGCCAAACGCATCTCCCTGCATGAGGTATACTTACCACCAGTCAGCCCCAGCGATGGCTTGGCAAATGTCACAGGCAGGGGATTTGTTTAGAGCCCCATATTAATGGGCAGCAAGTACGCCCATTGGTTTCAATAGGAACACTTTACTGTCACTGATTAACAGCCTCAAGCAGCCAATCGGTGGCAACAAATGTTGGACCACAAAGGAGGGCAGCTGCTGCAGCATGGCTGCATCTTCCGTGGCAGGAAAGAACTTTTTCTTTTGGAAGAATGCATATTATAAATGATTTACAAAGTACTTTAATATGCATTCTTTCTGGGTATCAGGTACACGCATACTGTCCTTTTAATGTCAAAGTGAGATTATTAGTTACTATCACTGTGGCGATTCTTAATATCCGAGCATGCATGCCATAATGCATAGACTGTTAAAAATCAAAGGTCATGGTTAAGAAAATACATTTTACTTCTTCATCCTCCAGCAATGGAAGTGAAAAACACAAGTTGAATGAAGATTATTGTTCTAATGTAATTAATGAACAGGAAGAAAGGGCTCCATGGTGATAAAGATGCTTCTGTATAAGTTAAAGTTGACCTGGCCCATAAACTAATTATCCCCACTAATCCTTTCAATTACCTCCACCTCCTGCACTTAACATTTAAAGAGCACTACAGAGATAAAATAAAAACAAAGAAAGCAAAAAGTCAATAAAAGTTTCAATCAAGAACATGCGGGTGAATGGCATACTTATGAGTATCTTCAAACCCTTTAAAAGTACATCACAAATACTCGATTGTATTGACATGCGCTATGATTATAGCCTGTGGATGGTGTAGTGGAACATTACGTTTTTAAGAAACACTGATTAGAACGGAGGATGGACGGTGGGGGAACACAGGACAGGCGATAGCATTTTACACCGGGAATGTATGGGGCTGTAAATTCCTTGGCTTTAGTTTATTGAAGAACAGAATGTGGCTATGATAATAAGGATGCAAAGGTTATGTTAGAAACTGATCCCATTATAAGCTGCGTATATATTTTTCGTCTGCAATAGAATTGCATTTTAAATCCTTATTGTCCGATGGCATTAAATCAAACAATATGAAGTGGAAAAAATCGCAGCTGAAATGTCTGTATTGCTACCGCCGTAAAATAACTTACCAAGTATAGAAAAACACACAGAACACAAGAAAACCAATTATAAAGAATCCAAAGCTCTTCCAGACGAGGAGCGGCATTTTTATTGTGTTGAATCTTAAAATAAAATAGCAATAGTATTTTCTTGCTACAAAATAGCTTTTTGAATTTCTCCCGGTACATACAGTTACCATGAAATGTTATGTATTCCCCTCGTTAGTTAGTGACAGCTTCCCATTATGTTCTCGGTGGGTATTACAGAAAAAAAAGATTTGGACACCCAAAATGTTGGGGGGGGTACGCAGGGTTGGGTGATTCAGTGGAAGGGTTCAAGGGACAATTCATGCAAACGCTGCTGGTTTCTAAAATAATGTCCATGGCTGGTCCTTTAAAATGACCAAAAATACATACTTAAGAAATTCTGCAAGCGGCTATAACAGCTAACACCGCAAGGTCTCGGGGTAAAGATAAAAAGCAGGATTTCCTTTTAAGCAAAAGGAAAATAAACATGCTTGAGCCTTTTTCCCGGCCTGAATTATCTATAGTTTTTTTGTTCCCCCTCAATAACATCACTTCCAGTGTTTTTCACACTGATTTTAATTTGTTTTCCTGCTCCGTACATGTATTTCTATTCCTTTGTTGGTAACTTCTTTCGCCACGTTTCCCCCATTAAGCTAGCTTAAAAGAAATCTATCATCAACTGGTGTATAATCGTATTTATATTTAAATACAGCGCTTAGCCGTGCAACATTGTAATTCAGTGTGTCTTGTTCTATTTTTAGGACTCTTTCCAATTATATCCAATGTGCACACTGCTTTATTTATTCATACCATAAGTCTGGGAAAAGCAATGTTTTAGGCCTTTGCTAAGCTTAACACATATTTTAAAACGTATTATTGTGATTATTATTAATTTTATTTTTTTAAGTATATGAAAATACATAAAAATACACAAATTGATGTAAAATTCTGTAAAAAATGTTTTAAAAAATTAAGTAAAATTATGTAAAACAACTGCTTACTGAAATAATATTCTTGATAAATCTTATATGCCAAAATGTTGAGTGATACCCAGTGGTGTATTAAGTTTGGGCGCCGGCCTAGGCCTGACCCAGGACAGTGCCCCAGCCAACACCACCACTTGACTCCGTGGCTGCCGTCCTCTACGTGGTGTGATGTCATAGACATAAGTCAGTCCTTGGTCATAATATGCCACTGGTGATAACACTATGCATCTGGCATTTGCTTCTGTTACTATGATATCACCTTTTAAATATATACATTTAATTCTAAAGGGATATAGAACCAGACCCACGGTTCAGGATAAACAAACCTCTTTTTTTTAAATTAAGATATTTCTGTTCCTTTAAAAAAACATTTTCACAAGATGGTAATGGAGCGTTGCATTCTTTCTCCACTTCGTAGAATCATTTAGTTGGAAATATACTCTATTTATGGGGAAGGGCAGCGCTTAAGAGGATTGCTTACATAAAATGAGTAACTGTGACTAACCTGCGCTTGACACCTCTAAATCATGCTGATGGCAACGCAGCTCTGTTAATATTTCACTCCATTTATTTTTAGAAAGTGAAGCACACCTTGCATTGCGGCATATTTTGTGTGCTTGAAAGAGATGAACTAAGATTGCACATTCCTGGATTTCCTTCTATGGATGAACAAAAGTGAATAGATTACAATATGCCAACCTCCCAACATATTCGATGACTATCAGTGCAATGGAAATCATGGAACCAGCCTCACGTGCCATTACGCAACAATATGTGAATGCCTATTGGCATGGAGGATAGGCTTTATAAGGTTTCATGTTTTTCCACTCAGTAGGCATGAGAATGTGCACTTGCAGCCCACCACTCTAGGCATACTGTGTCTCCTGTTACATGCAGCAACATTTTCTGGCCTATGGTGACGGGTCTAGGGGCCCATAGTCGCCCGGCTGTAAAACGGGGGAGCAGATTGCCCTCTTGGGTCATTAGGTCACCCAGTTTGCTGCTGCTTAGTGGGTCAGTTATAAGGGATGTCGCCAACCAGCCCATTTGCCTTATGGTTGACACAGTCTCCAATACAGGACACTGCACGCCTTTAAGAAAAGGCGCACTGGAGTAAGACCATACCTGAAAACTTCCAGGGTTTGACCCCAAGTCTCAAGGGTTTTGCCCCAATCTCAGGGTCTCAAGGTGAAGGGGCAGATTCTCAAGAGTCACAAAGTCTGGAGCCGACTCTTTCCCATTCTACACTGCTGCGTCATATCTAAGACTAAGTATTTCATTTTTAATATTCCTGCTTAAATGCAGGTGACTCAATTAGGTCAAGGTTTCGTTGATGGTCACTATTAGAGTCATTTGGTTAATATATTTGTAGAAGAACTACACATAATCTTCACAATGGACTATTAAAGGTTGTTTTTTGTCTAGTTTCAGTTCATTTAGAAAGTTTCCAAGTATGAATATGACCACCAGTGAGGACGGCAGCTATGGAGGGGGCAGCTAAGGGCACTGCCCTGGGTCATGCCTAGGGCAGCCTTTGAGATAAATACTCATCTGACTACATTCACCTTCTTGCTAATAGAAGCTAGGAGATATCTGGTTGTGGCTTCTTATCAGCTCAGTGTCCTAAGAAGCTCTCTAGGTGACCTATGTATAGATAGATATATAGTAGGGCAAAGTACTCAAAGTCTGACATCAGAGGAGCCTCCTTTCTGTGGTTTTGGAGTTTTTTTCTCCTTTAAATCAATTCTTTTGCTTTTTTGCTTCCTGTTCGTGTTCTTTTATTAGCTTCTGTTTACAGTCGATCTAGTTACACACAGGAATGGAAACAATGCTCAAGGTTACCTATTACATGCAGAGCCTCTATTTTCGTGCGCTGTTACTCTAACAAATCTTCAGTACCATACCTCTTCCGCTCTCTGGCACGCAGCTCCCACCCGTCAAACTTCCGACAAAAGTTATAGTTGCTGGTTATTCATTTATAGTTGCCTTTAACCATTTAACCCATTTGTGATCTTAGAGGGAGAACAGTAGCCTTGTAAAAACAATTTACCTACCTAACAAAGCTTGCACACACATAAACATTTACTGAAACAAACCTTTCCATCCACACTGGATTATTAATAGAACCAACCAATAAACCTATAATAAAAATTGTACAGATTCCTTGGTTGATGACTTAAAGGGGCAGTAAAGTCTCATAAAAACAAATAAATTATAAATATTAAGGCAGTTTCAACCTACTTATATTGTGAAACTCACAACTATTATGGCCTCTTGATGTCTAGAATAACATTGGCCTTTTTTTAACACTTGGGGAAAGTTGGAAGTTTGAGTATTCCGCATTTGTGTTGTGATATCTATGTTCTATAATTGTCATTTCGCGTATCAATAAGGTAGAGTATTGTTAAATCTGTTTATTCAAATCTAATTGTCGCAATCCTGCTCGTATCAGGAAAAGACCTCAGAGGCGTTGTGTGTGTCAAGATTCCTTCCCAGGGATTGATTCGAAAGCCCTTCATGTTTCAGGCAGGTTTTCTCCCTGGCGAGCTATAGCACTGGTTTGCTTTGCTGAGCCGTCAGTCAAGCCAATAACTCTAGCCTGCACAAAAAGAACTCGACTAACCTGCCCAACATCAGACAGTTCCGCGGGTATTTAACCCCAGATCTCCCATAGTCTATTGCTTACTTGTTCTGGCCTTGCAAATTAGCAGTCTTTTTGTCTCCTCTTTTGTTTTGCTGTTTGGATTGACCCTTGGGGTTTCTTACCAATTTAGATACTGAGCTGCCTGCCCTCTGGACATGGGCTCTCTGACGTTGAGTATTGATTGCCGCTTTTATACATTTCTGTTTTGGACTTCCTTCCCGTGACCGTCATTGGTGCCTGCACTATTCTCGGGGCTCGTACTCTCAGTATGTGTGACGGCTCCTGAATAGCACAGAATACCTGCTATCAGGATCTTATTTCAGTACTTATGTGACAGTGATAAGCACAGATAAGTGTATTATCGGACATTACTCTTTTAATATTTTAATTCTTTTATCTGCATATTTCTACTCAGCTGTTTTGATAACGCATTTTTTTGATACTGATGTAGGCCGTTGAATGATATCCCTTTCTAACAGCAGTTAACAAGATTATAATCAAATTATTCAAATTAGTTATATTTCACACATAGATTACTGTTTTATTAAGATGTTGTATGTAATACATATGGGTATGGGGGGAAAAGTATGTTTATTTTGCCAAATTCAGCTAAACTTTGATATGTGAGATTTACATCATAACTCCAAAATGTTTCAGGCCTACATCCCTCTGTCCACTTTTTCCCCCCTGACGTCATTCTCTTCTAGAAGGTACAAAATGTATATTTAAGCACTTACTAAGTACTTTAATACACATTTCTCATTGGTGGGAGGACTTGATTGTATTTAATCACAATATATATATATATATATATCTGCTTAATCTGGTTATATTGTGCAGATTGTTGACAGGAGTAGACATCTTATCAGTGGACAATAGGGTCTAACACAAAATATTGGGCAAATCATGGCATTGCTGCAAATTTGTGTTGAATAACTTAATGAAATATGAATAATATAGAATATTTGTGTCTTAATGTGTTCAGCAAGGACCCCAAGCTTTGACTTCTGCCCTCTCACATAATCAAACTACATCATGGTAAAAAATGTTAGAAAGAGCAAGCAAAAACAAATAATACACTCTGATAGCTCAACACTTAAGCTTTTCAGCCTTTACAAATCTTATACCTACAAGTAACAATAGCCTTTATTTTCGCTTTAGAAAAACAGAGTGTTCTATATTTAGCTGTCAGGCTGACTTCTAAACTGTGCATCTATAATAGAAACTGCCACTTTAGTCAAACACAATGTATCCCCAATACTATCTACCCTTTCAAAGTAAGAAATGCTTCTCAATGTTTTAAAAAACATGGTATGAAATATTAGTGGAGCTATTACAATATGGAAGAATAAACATTAATAATAACATAAACAACATATCCAAAATTGACAACAACATTAACACATGTTAAGACATACTGGGACACAAAGAGAAGAAGGACCTGCTCAGGGGATTTAGAATCACGTGGAGAAGTGCGTGGAGTTAAGAGCTTGAAGGTGTGGAGAACAGAATGTCTCATTTCAGACTGTTGGTTGTGGGAACTCAATGGTTCTTTCCAGATGATGCCTATTTAGATGAATAGAAATTCATATTCACATCATAAAGAATAGCTGCTAATGCTTATTTGGGAATCGTTTGTCAGAAATCACATATGGAGAGATAAGGGAGAATAGGGGGATGTGCTAAGACAAAGTCTTGGCTCCAGAAGCAAGTGTGTGAACCAAGTCAAGTCCCTCTCAAGAGAAAGAGGTTCCTACTCACTTTGAAATAGATGCCACTATGACTCAGGGAGATGTCTCACTTACCTTCAGTTCTTACATAAATGAAAAATGTGTTTATTAGGAGGATGCCAAAAGCAGTTTTAGTTCAAAGAGGCAAACATGCCATCAAATTTTATGGAACTGTTCACCTTTGATAAAACTGCTTGGGTTTCTCCTATGGCAATGGTGATTAATGATGTGTTCCACTGCATATATAAATTCATAATTAAGAAGAGATCAAAAATGGAAAAAATCCAAATAAAGCAGCATAGATCCACATAAACAAGGTTTTGTTTGTTCTGTTTATTTTTTTCTTTTCACATTCATTACTGGAATAATTGAGAGTGTGGGTTTTAAGATACAGCATTAAAAAGACATTTTTGTTCCCACTACCTTCATTCATCTCACTATAATGTGCAGTTATTTATCTAAATCGAATTCATTTAAACAGAACTCTCTAGGATGCTTTTGTTTGCTGTGCAAAACATCAACCTTGTTAAGATTTTAATCCAACTACTATGTGTTCACGTTAAAGAATGAGGTCAATGTTTTTCATTATGCAAAAAAATATTAAATGCAGCAAATAAGACATTTTCAAAAGTCTACATAAACAAACTCCCCAATGTAAGTATATAAAGGCAAGTCCTACTTCACCGTGTAGATTTTAATTTTCTACAGTGTAACAAAGGGCTTGCGAGTCATTTTACACTGTGCGTGCTGGGTTAAAGGGATGTCTCCCACCTGTACCTGTAGTACACCCATGAAATGATGTACGTATTGTGAGATAGGTCTGGGATCGCCCCTCGCTGAGGTCAAGGGACAAGTGCCCGTCTTCATTCAAACCAGGCAAACAGCAGTAAGTTTGTGCAATCTGACACAGGGTCAGGTTTATTAGAGAGGTTGCAAAGACAAAAGAAATACCTTGCCTGCCCGACACTTACTATACAAAGGATGACCCTCACTACCAGCTGGAGAGCTTCTCTCTGCCAACCTAACATAATATGTCCAGCAACCTCTACTCACAGGTCTCTTCCACAGACAGGCTTTCTGTGTCCTCAGCCTGAGAGCTCCCTTTTATATCCACCCTCTCATTCACTTAAATTAATCACCTAGCAGGTGGAAGACTCAGGTGTTACTTCACATAGGAAAGGAATCTAGGAGAAACATACCTCCCTTCCACCACCAATCCTACATGAATGTCACAGTATATACTCTCCCTCTTCTGGGAGGGTGTCTCTGTGCCGGGGTGGGACTCGCCTTGCTTAAGGGCTGGGTTAGCCCCAGGCAGCCTGTTGTACATTGGATTTAGGTGAGAAGAGAGCTGGGAGTAGGCATGACCAACACCACTCCACCGCAAAAAGCAAAAAAGAAACTGACCCGGAGACCCGGGGAAGCAGTGCATTATCGGGAGACTCTGGGTCAAACCCTGAGAGTTCCCAGGTTTACTTGTAATGCCAAGTAAAACTGAAGAAACAGTGCATACTAATATGTACAATAAGATTCATTGGCTTAATTTAATATCTAGAGGCCTTAAAAAAAAAACAACCCTTCCATGATGCCAGAGATGGGTAGGCTGAGCAAGACAGACAGGATTAAGAAGCCTCGGTGAAACAAGAAAATACACCAAAATGGTATGCTATTTTAAAAAAATAATACCATACCATAATAGTAAATAATAATAATAATAATAATAGTCCATAAATCTGTCTGGAACAGCACCTTTAAGTTACCCCAACTGTGCCCACTAGTGCCCCAGACACATGTATATTTTGGCACACTTCCAGAGTGAAATAATGCATTACTAGAGAGTGATAACAATGACAATAAAAATATCTGAACTGATGTTCCAATTGAGTAGAGTCCTGAGAAAATATGGGGTCTGTTGTAACCACATGTCACTAATGAACTGTCAAAATTTGATTTCCATATGCCTGATCTGTCCACACCCGGTTCAGCTAATAATCAAAGGACGGGAATGTTCTCATTCATTACCGTCTGTGCAAAATCTACTCGGTTTTACCAGATGGCTGATTAACCTTGAAATGACTAATGCCTTAAGTCCAATATGTTTCCTATAACTTCCAGCCATTGTAGGTATCACTGGACAATTTTTTTTTAAACTAAAGTCAATACATGTCAGAAGATAATGAGCTACTTAGTACATATTTAGAAACGCGTCACATTGTAATTTGTGGCAGACATACACTAAGCGATAATAACTTGTGAGTAATAGAATAAGAAACAGAAAGAGACAGAATGCTAAATGGCTTTCACAGGAAAAAAAAAGAGAATTTGAATGAAACTTCCTTGAAAGGTATGGAAATAAATACAATTTATATTAGTTCAAAAAGAGAACGCTTTAAAATTGAACACCAATGTTAATTAATAAATCACACAAATTATAAAATTGAAATACATTTATAACAATGTTAGATAGGCTGCCAGAGCCTATCAATTTTATTTACTGTTGCCACGGGTAAAAAGTGTTAAAGGATGTCGATCAAATTTTAATTGGATGATACAACCAGAAATCACAAAACAAATTTCACTACCTGGTTCTTGATGTATTGATCCTCTTAGGTTTAATTCCAGAAAAGAAAAAAAAAATACAGAGGAAGCGAATGAAAAGGTACAAGGTTTACAAGAAGCTTATGAATAACACTCTAAAAAAATTGTTATTTGCAGGTTCTGATCTTTTTGTACATGAATAGAAAGTCAGATTGGGGATTTATTCTCCTAGGTTTCTGACACATCGCCTTAATCTTTATACAATAAAGCTGATAGTATGTCAGTGTACTTCAAAATGTATTGGGGCTTTGAAGAATTTTGAAGAAAGTGTACTTTCATTTTTTGTAGATCTGTCAATGAAATTATTACACTGATCAACCAAACCTAAAATTGCATAATTTTTTTTGCATAAATTGTTTTTTTTTTACTAAGAATTTTGTTCGCTAAAGCAAAAGTTTGCCATTATGTTTGCAGAAGACTTGCAGTCCACCAAATTTAGGGTAACCACATCAGCCATTTTTTTACAGGCTATATATAATTTCCCATGTTGCTGACCACACATTACTTTTGATGGTCAACAACAGGCAAAAATGTATGTGCCCAAGAAAACGGACCTCTGTTGACTTTACAACCCCTGGGCCCAAGAGCTGAAGATCTCTCCAACTGGCCCATGTTCCCCACTGCCTTTAGTGGGCTAGCGGGCCAGCTACAAGGAACAGTGCCTGAAAACAGCTTGAATGGTAAGATATATATATTATATATTGTGACTGATGACCAATATTACAGGGGAATGAAGAGATATTGCTCCTAGACAAACAAAAATAAAAAGTTAAAAGGAGCAGAAGCAGTAATGGGCTGAGTGGTGATTTTGTTTCTTTACTGGCAGCATTACGTAGGTGCTTCAATAACAGGTGGCTAGAAAAAGGAATTAAAACACATATAATGAAATCATGGTTGCTTTGTAATGATCCACTTGAAAAATAAAACAGATATGCAAGCGTTGAAGGAACGTTAGTCACACAGGAGCAGCACTGCCGAGAGAGGAAGGATCTGAACATCCTCACTACGTAGAGTTGTTTATAACACAGGAATTGGCAGCCGCAGTGAAACCTTCATCTCAATGTTAATAACTTACGCCCCGGCCCTCTAGAGACGGCAGAATCATAAACTGTATGCGTGCTAAACATGTTTCGTTTTCCTTCTTCTAGCTGTATTGTCAGTAATGTAAACTAGTTATAGGTTGTCTCTTTTGTAATAGCACAATGTTATCTTTATGTATTTTATTTCAAAGTAAGCAATATTTTGCCTTAAAAAAGCTCAAAAAAGTGGCAAAAGGTAGCAAACCAAGCATATTGTGTAGATTTGTGAAATTGTGTTTAGATTCTGAAATCTTCACCCCAGCATTATAACAGCTGCAAGAATCAAAGGAAAACAGCAAAATAAAGGGTGGGAATGATTTATTTGGGAGGAATACGGTAATTATGCGGAGAGATGTAGCATAGATGTAGCCAGATGATAATGTATATTACTTATTGTAACTGGTACCTAAATAGTGTACTGAACCGAAAAATATTTAAGAATTTTGGAAAACGTCTGTTCTGTTTTAAGGTTAGAACAGCTTTGAATTTATAACATGATTGGAAATATCAATGCATGCATGCAGAAATGTTATGGCCTGTTACAACAGCACAAAAAAAATATTTAAAAAGCATTATGTTTGTAAATATTGGAAATGTTTAGAAATTTTGATATAACATTGTATACAGATGAGAAGGGACAGAAGAAGCAACCCAGGGCTCGGATATCAGCTGCCTAATTAGAAATTTGAATGATTTGCTGAATGTTTTTGGCTAAACTTTCTCTGTTAGACAATTATGAATTGTGTGAGTCCATGGTGGTGCATTGCCAGAGGCTGGTTGTATTTGCTGTTGATTCTGGAAGTGGTTGACTTGCACCAAGAGGGTTATTCAACTTCTGCGGATCACAACCCAAAACATGCTCTGAAGCCCACTGTCTGCCAACCAACCCAGTTTAGTGCTACATGTATGTCAACAAGTTAAATGAAAATAAATATTGGATCAAATATATATAAATATTCCTAGGATAGCCTTGAGGGACTCCTAGGGGTATGCAAGTGTCCGTACCCAGCCTCAGTGTCTGTGACAAGGCATTGCTTATGGGACATTTAGTCCAATGTTCTTCACAAAGAATGTTGCTGCCTACCCCTTGATGTCCGCAAGTATCTTTTATGGGTTCCGTGATATTTAATAATAAATAATATATTAGCATAGGTGTCTGATTTAATGAAATACAATTTGATGTCAATATTAAATTATAGGTTATTAACTTATTAATCATATATAGACATATCATCACATGGCACGCTACTATAATATATATATATATATATGTAAATACTGGATTTACTTAAATCATAAGCATAAAATGAATAACGACACATTTGTAATTGCATTTTTGTGAATAGCAATGGTAACAAAATAAAAAAATGTAAAATGGTACAAATAAAACAACTACACACATCTATATTGGACCATTTTTGTTTTTTTTTCCAGTACACATATTATTATAGTAAATACTTGATACAATTTGAAATATTTGTATTTCTTTTTTTTTTTTGCTATATCCTGTTTTCTGTGCCATGCCGCCACTCACATATGATCATGGATATCCAATGCATAAAGTGACCACATGTTCGTCTCTTGTTCCCATGGGCCAAACCAGATGCCCCAGAAACATGAGTACATTTGCAACCACAATCCAGCTCTTTTCCTTTCTTCATGTGCTGGAGCCAAGCCAGGCGTTAGACTCAAGCTTGGTACCAACATACAATTACTTCAACACATAAGTACCACTTATGTCAAGAACACCGCTACTAGAATTCTTAAGGGATAATAAATCCATAATATGGAATGTGTGTTAAATAAAAGAGTATTCTCTAGATACTAATGAATACCATAGTAACAGTGTTAGTATTTTCCCTGCAAAGCCTAAGCATCAGATATTAGGTTACAATGTGTTTATGTATTTAGAACAATGAATCTAGGATCCTACACAGTTAACCATCCTAAAAATGACCTCATTAAACTATAGAAGGTGGAAGACGTTGCATCACATAACCAAAATATATGATGTTGTGTATGTTTACACATAGATAGACACATTGTACATTTTTGAGCACTTTGACTTATCTTTTTCATAAAAATCAATGCATTTTTTTAGTGGTATCTGTGTGCGCAAAACTGAATTTTCAACTTGTAAAACATTTGTATCACTTCTCTGTACATGGTAAACATAATAATCATTTAGTATACTTGTTTTCTTGAATAATTATATTGAACTCAGATAATTGGCTTCCATGTCATATTAGCTGTGAACTGGATACCATAAATTACCGGTAGTGACTACCCTGTTACACTGTTCACAATAATATTTCCAGGAGGAAAATCATGTGGGTCACATTCATTCGCCTTAACGTTGGTCAATAATAGTCATATCTGACCTCCCGTACACTGGCATACCGGATGGAAATTATATTATAACATTCACCCCCTTTGAGGCATAGAAGAGTTTATTGGATTTCATACCAGTATCCTTTATTAGCTTGATTTTTTAAGATGTTTATAAGTCCCTGTATCTCTTACTATGTGCCAAGTATTTTATTCTTCACTCAGATAATTTTATCATATTTTATTTAAACACAGTCCTCCTCCATGCTTATAATCCATATGTTCTAACGTCCATCAACACAAGACGTCTGAAGATACGGTTATCACATCCACACACACTCCTGGTTTGAGGACGTGATAATCTCACACAGCAGATAGGTTTCGCAATTACCGCCTGTCAACCTCTGTAAAATGAGCGATGCAACATTTTGTGATTTCTTGACTTTAGATAAAACCAAAATCCAATCATAAATTTACACACATAAATACGGCAGTCTGTGGTATTCTGCTGTCGATACTACAACAGTTTTTACAGAAGTGAATACCCTTTTTCTACATGTACAATCGATAGTGATTAAAGCTCATCCGGCCTCGCAGATAAAGATTTTGACCTTGCACAACAGTTAATGCCTTTTCAAATAAAGCCAGACTTTTCTTGATCCTCCCAGAGATAACTCTTAATTCAATGTATAAAGCAGGAAAAACTGTAAGGCTTTGGAACAACAATTTACCTCATCCTCACGTGAAACGACCAAGTATTACTTAAGCAATAGAAAAACTGCAGAATTTAGTAATTGAACTTCATGATCAAATACTTGATTTTCAAATCTTTTCAGGGCTTATGCCTCAAACTCTGGTTTATTTGAGTTTTTTCACTAAAATGATCTCAACTTGCACTAAGAATAAGTTTGAAGTTTGCTGAATCCATTGGTTTCCTTGCAGAGGTCCTTATGGTCATACCTGGGAATGCTCTGCATGATAATATGTTCCAAGACACAATCCAAAACTGAGTCCATTTATAGAGGTGGGGCCGTTTCTGGATGTGGTGTGAAGCATTCAAGCTGTGCAACAGTAATTATATTACAGCAAATGAGAAAATCCTGACGTGGGCCGAAGCAGGGCCGAACTGGCAATGGTTTAGCCAGGCATGTGCAGCCGGTGGCTCCACACTGTAGCACCCAATCTGGGACAGCAAATCGAACTCCCTCATTTGGGATCAGACATAGGCAGCGTGTGAGGACCATGAGCAGAAAAGCCAGCTTACCTCCTGAGCCAACAAAGTGTTGCGGATGTTAGCGTGTGTAATTATGTTAGTGTGTATGTGCGTGTTACTGTATGTGTGTTAGTATGTGTAACAATGTTGGTATGGTAGTGTGTGTATTAGAGTGCGTGTGGTATGTTAGTGTGTGTAAGTATGTTACAGTGTGTGTATGTGTGTATATGAGTATGGCTTCTCTTTTATTTGTTATATGCCTGGTATAAAGATACAGTATCTTGTATGCAATAAAACACGGTAAAACCTTATCTCTATGTCATGGCGTTGTACTTTGAACTTGACCAACCTGTGACAATGTGTATATATATGAGGGTTGCGGGTGTTTGTATGTTTATTATTGTGCCTAAGTGTGCTACTTTGTGTATGTATGTATGTATGTAGGAGGAGATTATATACATTCACACCAGACAACCGTACCCTCTTGACCTGCTTCCCCATAAGCACTACTTCCTGCACTTTACATCAACAGGAAAACAAGGGTTCTCATTGTATTTCTTTCTGTTAAAATATATTATCAGAACAAATGTTTTTGTATTTTCCATAATATCGTGTCCCATATTCATATCATACCCATATTCCACCAATGTCCCTGATTTTTCAAATACCATTAAAGTTGTTTAAAAATGAATATTTGCATAACATAACACTTTATAAAATATTACTTATAAACTGCATTAGATTTTACAAGCTAGCATTAAAAGTGGCATTTTTTCTTTTCTGGCTTCATGGGTCAAAGTCAGATCTTAAATTGGTGGCTCTAGAATTATGACATTTCGGGATGTTTATAGTGTGTAATTAAAAGGAAATCAACCTAAGGCTTGTCAGGGGTTTAGTAAACATGACACAGATGCAATCAATAGATTAAAAGACCAAACTTTGTTGTGACACCACAAACCACTTTATTTATGAGGATGAATACATTATTTCCCAGCAATACGCCTGTTGTAGCAAAGAAATGTCTCCTATTGATCATTGACACTAAGTATATCTGAGAACTTTCTGGGGTTTTCCCTGGAGGCTCATGGTTGAGGGCAAAGAAATATGTAGTTCCATAATCATTCTTAGTATTGATGAATGCTCAAGTCCTTCATAGGCTGTACAAAACCAGAACAACTCCATTGGAGTGCAAAGATATAGCCAGGGTAGGTGCAGAGCTAGGGGCAAGTGAGGCATTAAAAGAGGGGTCAGGGTAGGGCAACCTACCAACGTAACCTCTTGCAATATACCAAAGCACATGGAATATGACATCATATCCCGACACACAGCTTACCCATGCCTCAAGGTGGCCATCTAGTACCTGAGGGGAGGTTATGATAGTCCCATAATACCCAGGGCCTACAAAAACTATGTGGTGAGACAGTGCCGGGAAATGATGACTGTCCTGCATTAAGTGGGACACATTAACATGTTTGTATTCCTCGAATGTCCTTTAATGTCCTCTGACAGAGGTATTTAAGTACATTACTCAAGTTAATGGTCTGGGGCATAATGATCTACATATGATGTATGATATTTAATCACTAACGTCATTTAACATAGTTATTTTCTTACATATATATTTATATACATATTTATAAGTAGTCTGCAAGCTGTAGAGTAAATACATTTACATAATTTACTGAATCTAACAACACAACTCGAACAGACAACTGTACATCATTCATGCAATCAATACGGCCTAAGCCAACATCCATAACATCCATAACACAAAACAGCAAAAGAAGCCGATAAACCAAATGTAAAAATGGTCTAGTCAAGGTGTTTGGGTACACCCCACTCCCCACCCAATACTAATTTACAGAATTTGAGTATAACCCACCCCACAAATGTCATCACTCTCGCCATCAAACGTCATCACTCTCGCCATCAAACGTCATCAGTCCCCCTGAAGAGGGAGGGCTTCAGGCAGCCAGAGCTTGAAAGTTCCCAAGTATGCTAATGAAGCATTGATACAATATTTAGGTGCCTGCTTTCCTGTCACATGACCATTAAGCATTCCCTGAAAAATGATGAATGAGCTAAAATTTGACACGATTAAGGAAATATTTCTAGGAAGAATGCGGACAATAATGTTTCTAAAGCTGCATGTAGTCAAAAAAGTATCAAATTCAGCTATGGGGGTGGAATGGCACATTACGATTGTAAGCTTGTGAGCAGGGCCCTCTTTACCTAATGTACTGGCTTGTCTTTGTCTGTCAATTCTAGTTTTGTTATTCCCTTTAAATGTATGGACTATAAACATTTGGCGCCATATAAATAAAATATATAATAATAATTGTAATAATTTAAATGGAGGCTATGGGAACTACCAGTATATCTTTGCCTTTTACAGTTAAAAAAACACTGTGTAAAATTACCCAAAAGGTAAAAAATTAGGTATAAGTTATTAAATAAAGTTTAACAAAGGAAAAGGAAAGTAATAACCTAAAGATAAAGATGATTTAAACATAATGATATGGTAATGATAATCCACTGTAAATCCATGCTGTCTCTGTGTGTGTTTCTGTCTCTCTTTAGAGAGGAAGCCATACTCTGTCTCTCCTGTCCTCAGATCAGGGTACAGATAATGCCCAAATAATTTACATTATGCATTAGTGATGTATCCAAGTTTTTCCCATAGCAGTTTCTCCCATCGTAAAGCTGCGTAGACAGAGCTCACTGCCAGTGTAATTCATCATAAAGACTGTTTATATAGGTATACATATTTGTTTTAGGTCAAACATCCACTTTAAGAATGAGAACTAATTTTAACATCCATGTATACGGTTTGTTTCCATGCATTAACAAAAATAGAGATATTTGAAATGGCTTCATATAGCCATTTAGTCCACCATAATCACAGAGCAGTCTTTGTATGAATGGTAGGAGCAGGAGAAATATACCAATATACAGGATTTTGTATATGTTTAATGAAAAGATTTTCTTTAGTAGATTTTACTTGAAACCATGTGTTTCTTGTGATTTGCATGTATGCCACCAAATATAGTGGTAAATGGGTGATTTCATTTTTTTTAAAAAGAAAAGCTTGCGTGGTGTTTAACAATAACTTTGTGTTCCTAAGATTCCAGATTTTTAGGGTTATACACAATTATTCGTACTATGAATATAACCTCTATTGAAGAATGTGAGGTCATGATTGATGATTATTACTGCATACTTACATCAACAGCATAAGTGAGGCCTTTGCCGAGAAAATGTCACTTACATGGAGAGATATACCAAAAATAATAAAGAAAAGAGCTGTATAATAAATATGCTCTAAAAAACTAAAATAGAGATCCCCCCTATTCCCTGTTGAAAATAAATGTTAAAAATAAATAACCAATATAGGAGGAGCTAAACCAAATTAAAGTGACACCAACACCAAAATGATTTTAGATACATATATGATAATGTAAATAAAAAACCTTTTGTCCCAAATCAGGGAAATCTTCAATCTTCCTCCACGATATTTTGATATTTTGACAGACAGAGTTTAACATTTCTGCAGAAGCACAGCCATAATGCTTTATCTGAGCCGTTTTCAGGAAGCAGACGCATTGCTATATTGCCTTTAAAGTATAAACAAATAATTTTTGCAACATTTCACTATTGTGCTTTTAAAACCCCACATCGAGTTGTTTTCTTGAACAGATATTTTTTCACTTCTACATTTGAATTCTTTCCCATTTTAATTTGAAAACAAATAAAATCAAAGTTGCTTTTACACTGTCACTCACTCTCACACTCTTCCTCATACTCTCATTCACTCTCTCGCACACTCTTACTAACTCTCTCACGCTTTTCCTCAGGGGGCTGTCTCCGTGGTGCGAGTCATGCGGAAGTACTCTAAGAATATCAGAGACTGATTGGCGGAGAAAAAGAAGCGTTTCTCCACCTCTCTTTCTCCATGAAACTGTCTGCAATATTCTGGCCTTTTTTCCGCAAAAGGCCGGAGCCATGGTGTGCGCTACGTAGACAGCATCTCCCCCCGTTCATCCAATCGGAGGGAGAGGGTGTTCCTGGAGGCTCCTCCCTTTTGACACAGAAGCAGTTGAGGGAGAAGGTAGGCAGACAATTAGTATGGGAGAAAGAGAGTGACAGAGCGTGAATGGGAGTGCGAGAGAGAGTATGAGAGAGTGTGAGAGAGCATGAGTGAGAGTGGGTGACAATGAATATTCCCATTGAAAAAAGCCTGAACTGAAGTCCGAACCGAAAAGGCTGTTTGAATCATTTTAGTCCATTTGCACAAGTCTATTTTACATATAGTTTTAGATCACAATGTTACTTAAAATCATAACTATATCTGACCCAGCAAAACTAACTTTAGGGCATTCATTCCACGTTTATATAAGCGCTCTCCATCTCATTCGCAATATACCAGCACACATTCTATTTTAATAGCCGTACTTGCTGTGTGGATGTGAGTCATCTCAAGATTACAGCATACAGAGAGCATGGAGAGAGAAGACTAACAGGCACTGCGGCCAAATGATTTCACGGAGGGAGTCAGAAACCGAAAGGATCTCAAATGTGACAACGGATGCTGTCATCCGAAAATAAAATCTACTCATATAATGGGATAACTTTTCTTCGAGACGGCTCTGAGAAAACTATTAATGTGCAGCTTACATTCTGACCTGTGAGACGGGTCTTCTGTTCAGTTGTCGTAGGAATAATGTTTACAATGGGTATTTGTGACAGTTCCATGAAAATACAAAAAGTTGTACAAAAAGTAGATTTGACAATATGGTTGGTCACACAGTGCAGATGTCCTTAGGCAATTCAACTGCATTCCAGGAAACACTAAGTAAAGTCTATTGATCTTACAAGACTCCACTCGTGTCGTGCTGCCCCAACTCACTGCCACCAAACCTCCAGTTTCCCCCCCCCTTTAACATTCAGGAAAAATCTCAAAACCCATTTCTTCAGAGAATCTTCTTCTTATCCGCCACTAATACAACCCTCACATGTCATCTCCTTGTGTCTACACACCATCCTCTCTAGATTGAAAATTTGCTAGTAGGGCTCTCTTTATCAAACGCATCAGTTTGTTTTTGTAATTTTTGTATTTTTTTTGGATGTAAATACATCTCTCATACGTCCTCATGACCTACTGGAGGATTTTTATGTTACATCTAAAATATAATTTGTTATTTTTTCCCCTATATCGGGCTAGCATTTCATTCATCTACATTGGCTTTCCCAGCTAAATTAAGCATAACAAAATAAATAGGTGCAGGTAGCTTAATGTACACAATATTATTTGAAAAAACCTTGCATTTAGTAATATACTTCCTTGGGTCCTCCCAACTTATATTCATTAACAATATATTTATTTCTTTGAATATCTCCAAAGATATCGATTACAGAATATGTTTCACTCTCATTCTTGTTTTCCTGTATCATTAAACTCAAAATATTAAGAACACAGTTACCTTTGGCTTTATAATCTGATGTTGCTGGGTTTACAGCCCATGCAGAGCCAGATAAGGTCCGCCACCTGTTCCTGATGATTTTTGTAATTTAACAGATTTTAACAGATTTTACACCCAAGCAATGTGAAACAGAAGGTTTGGTTTATTTCCAATAAATTTTAATAAAACACTGCCATTAATGATTTTAAAAGGAGTAGCCAACAGGACACTCTCCAACAGAACTGCAGCTCCCATGTAATATAAAATACATGTAGGGCCCCATGTACACCATGTTTAGGGATTTCACAAAGTTTATTTAAAAGGAGGAAAAATGTTAGAACTAGAGGCCATAGTCTACAACTAGAGGGCCAGAGGTTTAGATGTAATGTAAGGAAGTTTTATTTTGCTGAGGGGGTGGTAGATAAGTGGAAGAGCCTCTCATCAAAAGAAGTAAAGGGACTTTAGACATACATGGGAGAATCATAAAACGAGACCAAGGACCGATGAAGTTTTTAACCTTTACATCAAGAAAAAAAACGGCAGACTAGATGGGCCAGATGGTTCTTGTCTGCCATAAAAGTTTATGTTTCAATCTATTGGGCATTGAAAACACTTGTGTGGGCATTCATATTATTATTATATGCACACATTTTGCATGTATATATATATATATATATATATATATATATATATATATATATATATATATACATACAGTAAAAAGTAAGCTAGAGATGATCATAAACACCTTGCACATATCTTTGGTTTACTATGTACCACTTAGGGAAGAGGATCTGGTGCAAGGGATGTAAGTGTCTGAGGCTTAACCTCGCGGCTACAGTGGAAGAGATAACGGTTGGCTACCCCTACTTTAAACACTGAATATTTCTAATTCATTCTTCAGTCTACAGCTCACACATTTTTAAAGGTTGATCACCCTGGTATACACATTGCTTCAAACCTCATCATTGTAAATGTGTAAAGCAGTATAATAAACATTTGGTGTGATAATCTCAGTTTCGGTGTTTTCTTCTGCGCTGTACATGTATTGGCCTATTAGCTCTGCTTAGGAAGTGCACATTTTGCTTTGTATAGGTGACCTTTCATATAACATTTTACTTGAACAATAGTTAAATATTTCTATGAATAGACTGCTGAGTATACTTAGTAACATTCAGACCCACCTGCAAACGCCTCTGAACCCAGAATACAAAGTAAACAGAAAAATGTGATTGCACATTCGAGCAAAGTACATTTTAACTTACAAGTCCTGTATTTAACTTAGAAATAAATTGCTGGGGGGTAGCAATTTGTGAAAAGGACGCCATTAAAATTTAAAGAGACCATAGAGTTATCATATTCACTTAGGTGTATATTTTAGCTTGAGCATCCCATAAAGGTTGTATATCCTTTCTGCAAATGATACTTAAAACAGTGAAAAGTACCCTTTATTTAAGCCCCTAAGCCTCAAGGCTGTTAAAATGTCCTCCATGGACATTTTTATTGATTTAGTTATTTCAAAACTTAATGTATTTATAATAAAGGATATAACCGGCACTAAACCTCTTTTATCTGAGATGTAAATATAAACAAATATTTTTATTACATTTGATATCGATTATATATTTTTAGGATCAGTATCGAATAAAATTAATTGGTGGTCATTGACTACAGTGAATTATTTTAAAACAAAATTACCTTAAGACTTAAAAGGGTTGCAGAGAACAGTTCTATGGATCCATGGAATAATGGGAAACTAGGACATCTTGTTACCACAAGGTTATTGGGGCTTGGGTGCAGTGTTTCTTTGGTGACCCCCATAAGTAATCACACACACACACACACTAATACATAAACTCATAGGATGCCAGTAGGATAGCTACATTTCTATTCTACAATCACAGCACACTTTAGCCTAGTACTGGAAATCACCTAGAAGGGGACCACAGACAAAACTAGGAGGACCATGAAAGAAAGCAGTGCAAACCGAGACGGCTATCAAAACCAGGTACCACAGTACATATTAGACAAGACATTATAAAAATAAGTCTTTACAAAAGTCATGGTCATTGCAGCAGAGATACAGCTTCTTTCCTTGGGTGCTGTAAATGTTGGTTCTTACTGGCTAATCTTCTCCCATGAGAGGATGTAAAAAGATCCCTCTGCCATCACTGATAATACTCTACAAATGTGTCTATTCAAACACCCCTGCTGGGGTACCCAATACACAAAGAGGTACCCCATACACCAAGTATCTGAGCCCCACACCACCCATCAAGCACTGGGTTCCTGTAGTCCTGTGTGTGTGTGTGTTGGGGGGTCTTGCCACTAGGAGCCAATGGGGCAAATGCCCATTTTCCCCTTTATTAACCTACCCCCGGCTTTGGGCTTCCTTTGCTTGATGTGGCACTGTCATAACAAGAATAGGCATGCTAGTTTTTTGGTAGCTGAATGATACTATAAACAGACTTGCATACTTCTCAAAATAATTATGCATTACACTTGTTGTGCAAGACGACTACAGTAGACAGAATTCAGGAGCCAGGAAACACGTTCTCAGACATGAGGACAAGATTCCAGGACAATGGCTCAATTTTAGCAAAGGAAGAATTGTTAAACATATCTAAGAGTACAATATAAATGCTTCTCCTGGAGAAACGGGTTTCTCTACTAAGTAAGAAAGCTATTAAAAAGTAAAAATAGATCTATTAGTAATAATGTGTTACCTGTTTGTGCATGCCAGTGATCAAATATTTATATTAACTAAATGCCAGTGCTTATGTGATTACTACTTTATAAGGAGACTAAAAGTTTCCTAGTTCATATTTTTGATTAGCCAAATTATTTTTCATATAACTAAAGTCACAGATGAACATAGGTTGGATAAAATAATATACAAAACAGATAATGCACTAAATAATGTGAGTTTGTATATTGCACAATCAAAGGCTACAAAACATGATAAAGATCCCCCTTTGTGAAACGTAACCGGGTGTATAAAATGCACAGTCTAGGCCTAGCTACAGTCCATCGCCACAATATGTATTATACACTATATGGACTAAAGTATTGGGACACGTGATTATTACACCAATATGGACTTTAAAGACATTGCATTCTTAATACATAGACATTAATATGTAATTGGTCCTTCGCAGCTTGGAGTGCTTCTGTGGGGATTTTTGCCCATTCATCCAGTAGAACATGGTTGAATGAGTTTGGTGTAGGAGAACTTGACTGGCCCGCACAGAGCTCTGATCTTGGTCCCATCGAACACCCTTGGGATGCACTGGAATGGAGATCGCAAGCCAGGCCTTCTCATCCAACATCAGTGCCTGACCTCACAAATACTCTACTGGAGGAATGGGAAACAATCCCACAGAAACTCTCCAAAATCTTGCGGAAAGCCTTCCCAGAAGAGTGGAAGCTGTCATAGGTGCAAAGGGGGGGGGGCAACTACATATTAATGTCTATGTATTTAGAATGCGATGTCATAAAAGTCTTTGTTGGTGGTAAATGGTCAGGTGTCCCAATACTTTTGATCCACATATTGTATGTATATATATATACCAAAGACTTGTGCACATGGACCAAAAAGGATTCGGGCAACTTTTCCCGATTTTAATGTTGTTTTTAATTTGTTTTGGGCCCCGCATCACCCTAACATTTAAAAAATGGAAGAAATCGTTTAAAACTCTATGTGTGTCCAGAAACTAGAAGCATGTTTTTTGGGTCACCTACCTCAGAAATAATTAGGAAGCTGCAAGGTGTTCATTCAAATTGGCAGCGGATCACACCATCCAATCAAGAGGATGAATTATAACAACATTAAAGTGGCAAAACAAATTCAATTTGGATTTCTAACCATCCTGACTCAGTTTTCCTACATCATCCATTATGATAAACTGCTTAATTCATCGTTTGTAATTAAACAGAATGCTATGAATAATACCAGTTGGTGCAGAGCTTGGAACTTTGGCCCGAGATGTTTTAACAACTTTAAGAGAGAGGCTTCATAAATATTTTATATCCCTACGCAGAAATACATACAGCGCATTGTTAAACTGTAATGCATCTATTATTCGCTATGAATCATTTTCTTATTAAAAAGCAGTGATGTCACAACCAAAGCATGATCGCTTTTAATCATAGAAGTAGTAAGTCACTGGAATTTTTGTAAGGCTGTCTTAAAAGGCAAAGTTAAGTGTGCTGGGAACCCTTACCAATAAATAATGCATAATAAAGTGAGAATTCTTAAAATATGACAATCCAAATTCAAAAATTAGTATAAAAAAATTAAAATACTGGAGAAAAAAGCCTGCTTCCTTGAAGATTTGTACCATTGGTACAATTCTTGGCAGGAAAGAGCTCCCATTAAAATTCATGCAAGCAGTTTTTGTGCATACACAAGGGAACAATCGCTAAGCCAGATACGTTTCACACAGTGCAAAAAGGGTAACAGCCAAGGGCCCAAGTATCTACACAGGCACATATATTATTACCTTTTTCAACATGTATTGCCTTCCAAAAACCTGGTTCACAGCTAACTTATGAACATACCTTGGAACTTTTTAGCTCCGGCTACCCGGGGCAGATCCATCAGCAGAACAGTTATTAGGGAAAATTCTGATCTACACTATGGCCGGCACATCTCCTTAGAAAGCTTCATGGGGGGCCATGCATCCTTAAGAGGCAGACCACCAGCATACATATCCCAGCACCCAGCAGTAACAATGGTAGCACAGAGGGGCAACTAGGGGGCTTGGGTCAGTCCTAGGGCAGCAATCAAGGCATATAAATAACTGGTATAACCAGTTTCATGACTAGGTTTGCTTCCCTATCTCACTGAAACATATGGAGCATTTTATTGTGGAATTCATCTTGTTCACCTAGTGGCCACCTACAAATCTGTGTATTTATCCCTGTTGTCTGGGTTCAGTAACTGACAGTGTCATATGCAGTAAGGGGAGGACATAGGCCCAATACATTTTACATAGGAACAAGGAAGAAGTGACGAGGATGGCTGAGGGGACTAGGAAAAATGCAATAAAGAATATTGGGTTGACTCTTTCTTTAAGGTGATGAGTGTGCACCATAATTCAATATTAATCGACCAGCGGTGCCCTTATCCAAACACTTTGGAATCATTGCAGCCCCAAGCACATTTCACATCACCGCACTGCTTGTAAAAAATGTCATTATACGCAACAGCATTTATCTTCATCACAAATTAACGTTCTAGCATTTAGAAGAAGAAACCAAAGAACTGTACTCAAGGGGGGGGAATGGAGAAGAGGTCTGACACAATAATACTCCAGGCAAACTCTGGTAGTGTTAGGAAAATATCATTCACACAAACACGTTCTTTAAAGTGTTACTGGCACAACCAGCTAACAACCCGTGTGACTCACAATCAGTTTAGTGATGTAGCTGCCAGAGGCTAAATGCTGACAAGTTTCATGTGGAACATGAATTCTGCTAAGTCAGATAAGTCCACAATTTGCAGATTGCATCTATATGGTAAACACATCATCGAAATAAGACAATGCTGGTGCATGAAATGCGTTATCACAACACTATATATCCAAAAATATTACCATTGTTGTAATAAACCTGTACTTTCCCTTCCTTGGTATGGTGACATCTATTGTAAAGCTCGAAGGCTTCAGTGCTAGTGTTAACGGCTCGTTAACTCCTGAAAGCTCCAAAGAATGTGCAAAATATTCCTGGGAAAAAGTGTTGCATGAGGGGAGCGGGTGAACATAATGTCATAGCCCTAGTATAGCCTAAGGCTACCATGATTTAAAGGCTGAACCGCAACTAGAGAACTTGGTACCTGGGACAAGGTAAGAAGTTGTGTCCAGCACTGATGTCAAATCCACTTTCAGAACCTGGGGGGAACGCGAGGAAGCGCAGGCGCATTGCTGGCCTAGTATACCCACTTTCCTTCCACTGATGGTCCCTCTGAGAGAAAGTCTCACCCAGGGGTAGGGCTAGCCCCAGAAAGACTTGAAAGTGATGAGGCAGATTGTGAAGAATACACACAGCAAAACACTGTTCCCCACCCACAGATTATTCACTAACGGAGAAGTTTGCAGGAGAGTTGTGCTTTCCATTCCCTCACTTCAGTATTCATCATAACGGACCAAAATGAAGAACTGAGCTGGCCCTGTATAATGCATAATTCAATGAAGAAATGATACTAAGTTAACTCCAGACAAATTCCAGGTATGCAAGTAAGGTTTCGGTAAAGTAGAAATGATTAAGCAGGTTAGATAGGGTCTTCTCTGCCATGAAATCATGCTTCTATGTTAACGAGAATGTGGAGCATTCAATTGTTTTAATCACTTGAGGGCAAGACTGGTGATCAGTACATTGCTTTAACACGTTCAGTGCCAGACACATTCAAAATCAGAATTGTGTGCAAATAACTGCTTTAGCTACGTAACTTTAGCAAATTACTGCTCAGATATTGTTTCTAGGCATTAGTGAGGCAACAAGTCTTATTTCAGCTTAGTGAACTTTTTTCGTTTAAAACACTGCTTGTTCAGCTTACTAATGGCTGCTGTCACTTTTTGGCAGGCGAAGAGCTCCAGGGGTACCGCACATGAGCACACGACACCGCGTATGTTTGGTCATTGCTGACAAGTCTTTCTCCCCTAGTGGCAGGGTTTATGATTGCTGTACAGCCCATCATCCTATAAAGGCAAGGAGCTCTCTGGAGGTTTCACATAGAAAGGGGAAGATAATCAGCTTCAGTTAAAGGAAATACCCTATAAAAGAAAATGACATGACCATCCATCCCATTAAATGTCATAAACTCCCATAAGCCATAAGTCTCTGTCATTGTACAATAAAACTCTCCAGTAGTCTTCCCTTGTGGGCATTTTCAAAATGCAGGTTTCAACACCAGAAAATGAGAGCGGGAAAAGTTAATAAAAATATGATATTTTATTTATATAAAACAAACAATTTTAGCATGTGCTTAAAAATGTCCAAAGAACAAAAATAATTTGGAATATCTTCATCAATTTATTTGTATATCTATATAAATTCATAGCTAAAATGGGTACAAAGCCAACACATTTGTTTAGACACTGATATTAAAAAGCAATAATAGATTTAATGGAAAATAAATCCCCCTTCATCAATTCCAGTTCTTCATTACAGATGTGACAGTTTCATGCTATAATACATATAAATGATAAACCAGACAGACAGTTTGAACTTATATGTATATGGATCAGTATTGCGAGGAGAGTCCTCATGACCTAATGTATGGGTTCGCCTGTCTGTCTGTCTGTCTGCATATTCGAGTTTTGTCGTACCCTTTAAATGTACGGACAGTAAGAAGAGCTGCGTAAATTGTTGGCGGTATATAAATAAAATATAATAATAATAATCAGGGTGAGTCCAGGTTGAGCACCTAGCTTCTTTTCAGTGTTACTGGGTGAAAGCATTAACCAATTAATGTTTAAGGGAATATAGCATAGACTTTAATTTATCGGTAAGATTATAATTATATTGTGAATGTATTACTTTTACTTACTTTTCTTACATTAGCAGTCATTTATGATGCATTGCAATTATTTCTGCAGACACCAGCATGCTTTGGTGCTAATGTTTTTTCTGAGACATGGTTTATGTGACTTATAACTGCATAATTACCTTCTTTTTTTCCATTCATATTTATCCTACTGTTAAACTACATTGCTTTTAATGTGTTAGGTTTTTTTTCACTATATGCCACTACATTATACAATCTCATCAGAAATATTCAATTGGTAGCTATGGTGAAAAGACAACTTTTCAAACTTTGCACCAGAATCACTTTTTATATGCAACACGTACCGCATTTGAATTCTCTTTGCCCCTCGTTAATTAAAAGCTGACTATAATTAAGATTGCATTAGAGTTCTACAATATTTAGTGGATTCATTTGAGACAAAAATGCTTTTAAATCTATTTCTTTCAGTTTTTCAAATTAATGAAAGGATTGTTTCTATAAGACTCCTTTTTACAAGGTTAAGTGTTAATGACAAGAAGTAACACATTTATCAGTGAGATGTCCCCTGATGCAACACCTCAAATTAAAAGCAGGCTATCCGAGGAATACAAGATCGGAGAAGTCTCTAGCTTCCAGATGGAACACATTCATTACACAGCCAATAAAATGAAATTAAAAAATCAAGTTATTTGTATTTATGCGAGTAAAATAAATATAATAAAAAATATAACAATGCACTGTGGCTATTAAAATGTCTAATCAGATAAGGAACATTTTTTATCATTGTAACGTTTCTATCATGCTCACCAGAATGTAATTGGAATTGAAATCTTAAGGTGCTGTTCCATTTAGATAAATTATTATTTGCTCTCTCAAGCATGTTATGCAAATAAACTTTAGTAGATATCTCTTCTTATTTTTTACCCTGAATGTTTCCATAAAAAGAAGAGACCCTCTGAGCTCTTAAAAGCTTTTGTAAAAAAAAAACTTCTATGTTGCCTCAATAAAAGGTAATATGGACATTTTTTTTTTCTTTTTGTTTTGCAAATTAATCTTCTACAATTATCTTTTTTTAAAATAATTAACGCCCCTATTTAAAACATTAAAATAACATTTATTATTTCAAACCCTTATAATGTAAATACCATCATGAATGTATTAGGACTAGTTATGTTGGTTTAGAAAAAGTCACTTTTACATAGTTTATAACCAAAATACATTCATGTCTTTCCCATGGAATTTAAAGGTTTTTTTTTTCCATGCCCTGGGAAATAACCCATTTTGGATGAGTTTCCACAATGAAAATTCCAAGAAATATATTAGCTCGTTTGCAAAGCATATAATAAAAAAAATACTATTTTTCAGCACTACTTAAAGGTACAGCCTAATTGTCCATTTTGCATGTATTCCAATGCATTTTACGGAATGCAAAGGCACAATTGTCTGTTGTGGGATGGGCATTTAAAAATGGAAGGAATTATGTGACTGGTTTAAACGTGTCACGCTACAGGAAATGATGCAGTGTGATGCAGTTACATTTCCACGGGTATCGCTGTAATACATGTAATGGTGTTTGAGGGTTTGGAGCACCAAAGACTACATTAAAAATTCTCTTTTGGGCATGTGTGCTATAAGTATTGAGTATAATATTCTATTTGACCTAGTTGGCACATGCCTGAAAAGTATGGGTAAAAGTTTATAATTTGTTTAATGTGTTGAATAAATTGGCTGTTCTTTGTGCTTAGAAGAATTGATCCTGAGAAAAATCAGGATATATGATTTATAATATATGTTTATTTACTGGTGTTAATCTGGTCTTCTTTCTATTCCAGTGCCTTTCAGTTTCAGAAGCACAATTGGTTAGAAAATTGAAAAATAGCACTTTTCTATTTCATAGACAAAAACAACAAGATAAAAAAGAGAACCTCTACATTATTATAGCACTTTTACATTCAATGGACTAAGTGGATCAATATTACATTATTCTGTGTCTGATATTTAATGGAATCAAACAGAACTTACTGCACAAAATCAAATGTACTGGGCCTTTTCTCACATCAGTTAATAAAACCATAGAATATGCATATGTGAAGAAAAAAAAGCTAATTTGGTTCTCTCAGCTTATCTGTTTCCTGTCTTCTTCTAATTCCAGACATTATTAAATCCATTTTTATCCAAGGTGTCTGAGCCAATTGCATTTCATTTTTGTTATAGCCTAAGCTCTTCATACATACTGTTCCATGTGACCAGCCAATTCAGTAAAATAATGCGATGTGTCTTGAATTTTATCGAGTCAGATAACAAGCTCTTGCTTTGTCAAACCAAAGATTCTTTAAGCAGTCCTCTCGACCTGAACAATGACTTTTCGTTAAAGGGGCATCATGCCCTTTTTCACTGACCCATGAAGAAACTTCGTGACAGTATAGAACTGCAATTACAGTTCTCTGTCCAAGAAGGGCATTCACATTTTCTCGTTACTAGCCAGGGATAAACAATATGATCTTGGCACTCGCCTTGTGCCAACTCAGCCCTTACGGAACAACCATTTATGTAGCTTTTTTTTGGTTAGATAATCCACATAGACAGTTAAGACTATGGGTATTGCACATCCACTCTTACAGCACAAAACATGCCTATTGTATTAGCAAATGTCAACTGAATATTTAATTCTGCAAAGGTCATCTTAGAACATATTGCTTCTAATGAGCTCAATGGCCCTCATTTCTGCTATTTAGAAAAGAAACAGATGGTATTATTTATATGTGGTTGTCGCCAGTTCTATCAGTCCTTTGTGTGTTGATATAGGGTCACAAACAAGTCATGTGTTAAATTGATTAACTTTGTCTTAGTCAACATTACCAGTGTCTGTGTATTAACTCTTCAACTGCCAAGGGGAGCACTGTATTCCATGTTTCTAGTAAAGAATAGAAAACAGAAGCCAACAAGAAAAACTGTATATACATCCTAAATGTACTTCTCCAAGGTGTCTTTTCAATATTCAATCTGTTATTATCATAGATAAACAATATTTTTAGCAGCATGATCTTAAAGGCTAGCTAGTGCATTTATAAAGAACCCGATTAGATTAATGGTTACCTGTTCGTTCTGCTGGCACTACTTTTTTGTGACATGGTACATATGTCTACTATATGTTAGGCAACTAAAATGGTATCTATTAATAATAAGTGTTTCAAAAAGGCTGCATAGATGTTCAAACCAGTAAACTGCGCTCAAGATAGGTGACCCATCAAATGTGGTCTTTAAGTGCCACCTGATTACAAGTTTTAAAATTAATTACCTATACTATGGATAGGTTGGGGTAAGTTAAGTGGATTTCAGAATAAAATAAATACCGTAGATGCAAAATATTTGTGGTTAGCTATATGTATGCAAAGTTCTTGTGCGCCTGATGGTAGAATCCAATGTATTGCTTGGGGTTTTTTTCTTGCAAGTTAAATGAACAGTTATTTTATGTACTTATTATTTTTTTGATTATACTTAGGTCTTCTCAGCTTCCATACACACTGGTGCAGCATTTCAACGTGCCTTTTATGCCTATAATGTGACAGCCTGTTCAGCCGGCTAATGTGTCACTGACATGGATAGAAGGTCAGAAGGTCCATAGCTGGTAAAGGGTAATGCATGGAGACCAAAGGCAAATGTCTCCCACCAGGTAAGTGAGTCACTAATCATTTTTACTGAAGTAAAAGTCTGTAGGGCAAAATAGGTCTGATGTACCCAAAAGCCACTTGCAAATATTAAATATTAAATACAAATCAAGGGGAGGTATTGGAGGTAGACAAAGGTATAAGTGAAAGCTACTTAACACTCTCATCTTATCTTTTTTCTGGGGATATGTTACCATTAGAATACTTAGTATGCTTCATTAGTGAAAACAAGGTGCGGCTCCACCTTTGAAGTGCTCCATATTTCACCCGTAATAAATTAGGAATTGTTTGCGAAGAACAATTATGGTGTAATGTTTGAAAAGTGGCCAACAGAATGGCCAAAATAATAGGCATGAATATTATTAATGTTTACCTTTTTTATATTTCATTAACATGGTATGGTAATAAGATGACTTTTCTGAATTGGCAATTACAACTAAACCGTTCTTATTATGTAGCAGGGGTGTCTAGGAGATCAAGATCTCAGTACAAGCTTCAGTGATCTAAAAAGATATTAAAAGATCATATTAAAGAAAATCCCAACCTGCAAAGTTATACCTGTGACCTTAAGAGCAAGGAATAGGTTTGCCAAATGTGAAAAATGTGAAAATGTAGGTTTTCTATAAATTGTGCTTCATTTGCAAACACTTACTATACTACTACTATACCTGGGAGCCTTCCTATACTTCCTGGAGCCTGGAGCTGACCCTCTCCTGCTCTTTATAGGAGGCAGGAATGTGCGTGGCTGCAGTAAAGGGCAAGACTGCCCCTTTAAATCTCTGAAATAATGCAAACACATCATATGAACAGACGTATAGGAAATAACTATTTACAAGGTTCTTCTGTAGCACTGCAAACCATTACACACTCTTCTACCACTCAAATGGTTGAAACATATTTCATATATTTATCATTCACTATTAAACCCTTTCATGCCATCCCAACTCATCGAAACCAAACAGTATTTAACAATAAGAACCTACATAGCAAAATTGAGCTGCACTTTATCATATAAATACTAAACAAGAAAGCACTCAAACACCTGGCTCGCCTATTCATTTCAAGATGTTATACTACTTCTGTATCTTTAGGGAACAGGGCTCTTTTCCTCTGCAACAGACATGATTTAAAATGAAAACGCCTGACTGTATATAAACCATATACAATGATCTGAAAAAACGATCTTCTCTTATGATCTAGGTTGTCTTTTATTCAGACCTAAGATCCACGGCAACAGCGGCTAAGCCTAAGGGCTTGTCGTTAACCCCCCAAATGGATTCTGCAAAACTGAAATATTCTGTCCTCCTAGAGATCTTTCAGACACACAAAAGGGCCATGGGGCGCATCACAGGAAGAGTCTCCCCTGTTCCTCCAATCAGGGAAGAGGGTGTGCGCGGAGGCCGTCTTATTATCAAACAAATATGATATTGGAAGAATTAATGGGGACTAAACAGCTATTTTAAGATCAAATAATATGAACATGCTACATAAGCCAACCCTCATTCTGGGCATGTGATGGGAATGAAGCATTGGTGGGCTCCATATCTCCCTACAGGGTATTTTAATATATCTAATCACCCTTCCCATTGGACACAGGATGTGGATGATGCTTGGCTAGGCTCCCTGGCTCCCCTGCGGGATTAACCCAAAGTCTCCAAGTAAAGCACTGCTACCCCAGGTCTCTTGGTCACTTTCCTCTGTCTTTGGGCAGGGAAGCAGTATGTGGCCACACCCCATACTATAGACTAGCCATGCCTCCTGTAGGTCTATCCCCACCTACACATCAGCTAGCCACTCTCCCAGAATAGGGGAGCCTAGACATGGGGGGGTGCTTTTCCTGACAATGAGAAGCAAACCCCAGCGAGAGTCACCTGTACATAGATCTGAATTGGGCCTACACAATGTGTAGGGGACCTCTGATCTAGCTGATACTTGATAGCTGATATGATGGTAACAGCTTGGCAACTATAAAGCCATTGGTAACATATAACAAACAATCCTGGTAACATCATGATATGTACAGCACAAATCTATGTTAGAACAGTTTCAGAAGAACAGAACATTTTCTTCTTCATACAGAAATATACATTAAGGATGTTTTTTTCCCCAAAAATATCACTCTTATTTCAAAGTTTGCAAGACAAATGTATTAGCTTCGCCAGTGCGGGGATGGCCTTAGGATAATAATGCTAATGGCATTTTTCCCAAGGTCTCAGCCAAGTGTCATTCTAGAACAAGTTGCCATGACAAAGTTTCCATTCTGTATTTTATTCATTGTAAATATCTCAATGCAGCTGCTAGTATTTAATTAAAATAATTCCCATATTTAGCACTAGATCTGACCCTTGGGCGTTTCTGTGCCCCCATCCCAACTAAGACCAGCATGGGCTTTGTCATATCATTTCATTATTTTCACATGGTCCATTCATCCGATTCCGCAACACAACACATTCAAACCGTGCTCAGCATTTATCTGGTGAAACCATAGAGGCAGCTGCAGCCTTTGAGAAATACAATGTTTAACACACACAGTTCTGTATTTAAAGGATAATATCATAAACAAGGTGTACTATCCCTTTAAATACAGAAACGCTTCCCTTTTCAACTCATAGAAATATGTACAACTCGGTACATCTCCCTCTTATATTCAAGTGCCATATTAACTATACTACCTCTGAGAACTATTTAACCCATAGTGTTATCCCAGCCAGTTAGACAAAAAGGCATCATATATATAAATATATATAAAGTATATAAAATATATATCTATCGATATATTTATATATAATATATATATCGATAGATATAACATAAATATATAAAATATGACTTTTATATGAAATGCATGAAATAATCATGTTTAAAAGAAAATAAAAATTATCTTTAACTATATATATGTTATAGCATATACTGTATTTGCATGTGTTAAATGTACACTCATGTATGAAGCATACATGGAAATGTTTTGGTCATTATTCATCTTTATAACTACATGATTAAAGTGCTGAAATGTTGTACATGAAGGGTGTTTATTATCTTACATGAATACATACAATAACAATAACAATAACCATTGCCATACTAAATATCCTGGGTTTCTTTTTTCCCGAACAGGAAATGGTTTCCATGGAGACACCCTGTTACTTAACTCTTCTGAATGTTACCATGAAATGAACCATTAAGGGAGTCTGACAAAAAGTGTCAATTTACACCAGGTCACACGTAACGCCTATATACGCAAGGACATTTCTTTCCTGATGACAGTCGATGCTGTTAGATAGTCCAGGAAGTGAGTGGAAATGGTTAAGCTGTGATGGACGATGGAACTTTCCTAACCACTAGCTCATATATTTGATACGTTTGTCATTTAACTGTTCAATTTGGGGAAGACTGGCCCTGTCTTTAGGCTACTACTGTGAGTGTCTTAGTGAAGGGGTGGGGCTAACCATGAATTGGGTGGGGTTAGTCTCTTATAGGGTTGGGGCTGTGGCCACATTGCGCTAAGTGGGTAGAGACTATAAAGGAAGGTGAGTGGAGAATTAGGCAAACAGCCAGAAACTGCCCAGAAAATTCCACCAGAGACTCTGAGTCAAAGAAAGTTGGCAGGTATGGCTGTGGGCAGAGGCGTGGCCATGAGCAGGGCTTCCCCAAGACTTTTTACTTGGTTGGTACATCAGCTTCAATTAGACTTTTTATGGTTGTGACCTAAGGGTTATTTAACCCATGTAAGGATATTTCAATAGCAGAAAGCACTTGCAGTCCAGTCTACTCCTTCATTTTATCTCGTAATCTTTACATTGCTGAGAACTGTCACAAGCCAGGATTTTTTAGGATTTTTCATAATAACTATTTGTGAGCATACTAATTTGTCTCTGGAATACCTTTGCAAGATAATATTATTAAAACAAATATAATAAAAAAAGAAAACAACTGTATTTCATTCTGGTTCAATCAATTACTAGAAAAAGGCTGTGTCTTTCTGAGCATCCTGAGCCTGTAACCGGACAATTTACTAGCACAGCACGTAATTTAATAACAGAAATACAGTGCCTACTAAAAAAAACATTACAATGATTACAGATTCCTCCCAATGTTATATCGTCACAAAACATGGTCCTATTTGTAGTCTTTGGAATAAAATAAAGGAAACACACTAGCATGAAGTTAAGCTTTACGGTGTCTGACTACAAATCCAGATGGTTAGGCAGTTAAAACCTGGAAACCAGAGACGACTTAATAAGTTACAGAGGCTCATAAAAATACTCACCCTGCTGATTTATAAATATGAAAATAGAAATGTAAGTGGTTTATTAGTACAGAGAGGAGAGACCTGTTTGCCAACTTCCACTTTATTGTACTGGCTCAGAAACACAAATAGAAGTTGATACTCTGTATATATTGCGGTAACATATTTACCTCTACATTGCTTTGTCACAATGATGATTAGAATGAGTTTTCATCCTCATCCTATGTGATGTTGGTACCTTGGGCAGGGTGAATAAATGCCTCCTGTGGTCAGGTAGTCATAAGCATTTTGCTCCTGGTGCTCTACAAGTAACTCGGTGTCACAATGGGCTTGAGGTCAGGGTTTTGTGCAGGCAACTCGAGTTCCTCCCCACCAAACGTGTCAAACCCTGTCTTTATGGAGCTAGCTTTTTGGACTGGGGCACAGCATGCTGGAATAGAAAGTACCTTCCCCAAACTGTTCCCACAAAGTTGGAAGCTTACAATGATCTAAAACATCCTTGTATGCTGTAGCATTAACATTACCCTTCAATAAAACTAAGGGGCCCAAACTCTGAAAAATAGCCCCATGCCATTATCCCTCCTCCACCAAACTTTACAGACTGGGTAGCAATCTCCTGGAATCTGCCAAAACCAGATTCGTCCATCAGGCTTCCAGATTCATCACTCCAGAGAACGTTTCCACTACTCCAGAGTCCATTACCGGTGTTGCTACAGAGGACAGGCAATATGTATGTGATACACGCTTCAGCACTCCGTGGCCCCACTCTCTGAATGTATGTGGTCTACGACTTCATGGCTGAGATCTTGTTACTCCTAGATGCTTCCACTTCACAATAATAGTATTAACAGTTCAACAGGGCAGAAATGTCTCAAACTGGCTTATGGCAAAGGTGGCATCCTATGATAGTGCCATGTGTAAACTCACTTCAGTTCAACCCATTATACTGCCAATGTTTGTCTATGAAGATGACTGCCTATGTGCTTGATTTTATACACCTTTTAGCACTGTGTGTGTTGCTGGAGCACTTAAACTCAATCATTGGGGGGTCTACATACCTTTGCTCATATAGTGTATATGAATACATTGTATTAGGTGGCTATATTGGTGGTAAGTTATCTAGATGCTTCATCACTCAGCAGCCAGGAAAATATTTAATAAAAGGACATACAGTTTTATGAGAAACATACTGGGGAGACTTTGGTTTCCGGTCGATTAGAGATCATTAAAGCCTGGACCAAGCAAAATCAGATTTCTAAAGACAGATGCAACCACAGCATTCCGGAATACCCCTCTGAGCAATATACCAAATTGTTCCCTTACATTACATCACACAGACACTGGTAGGTACCAAACAGGATCCTTGTAGTAGGATCATTTTACATCTGAATTCATTCACTTCATATTAAACGGTAAATTGCTTCTATTAAGGACATATGAAGATCACTTTTTTGAAGGGCACAAAATCTCAATCAGGTTTTCAGGTATTTTTACCACTAACTGCTATACGGAGCCTCTTCTTTTGTATAGCGATATCTTTTACCTAGCATCTGGTAGACAACAGATGATCCATGTGCTGTATATCAATCTAAAACGTTGGTCTGAAGCATTTGACAAAGATAAAGTAAGTAAACACAAAATGTAGCTAACCAAAAAGAACACAAAGGCTTGTCTTACATTTGACAAAAAACATCTTAATGTTGACTTGAATAATAATAATGGGTCCCATTATATCTGGCATAACGCTAACACAGCGTTCCACAATAAGAACATCATACCAACATTAAAACACGGTGGTATTGCGATGGCCTGGGGCTGCTTTAGGACCTGGACAACGTCTCATAATTGCTGGGACCATGAATTCTGATCTCTACCCGAAAACCTCAAAAGTGAATGGCCGGCCATCAATTTGTCACCTAAAGCTCAAGCTTAGTTGGGACAATGATATAAAGCACATAAGTCTGCCACTAAATGGCTCAATAGACACAAAAACAAAGGTTTTAAAGGCTTAGTCAAAGTCTTAACTTAAATCCAATTGAGACGCTGTGGTATAATCTTAAAAAAACAGTTAATTCTCAAAAAAACACCAGTGTGTCTGAATTAAAACAATTCTGCCAAGAAGAGTGGTCAAAATTCCTCCACAGCAATGTAGAAGACTTATTGCCAGGTATCGCAAAAGATTGATTGCAGTTATAGGCACCAAGGGTGGCACAACCAGTTATTAGGTTTGGGGAGGCAATTACTTTTTAAATGGGTGATATAGGTTTTGATTAACTTTTTATTCAATGAAATTATCATTTAAAAGCTGCATTTTGTGTTTACTCACGTTGTTTTGTCTTATATAAAAATTAGTTGGATGATCTAAAACATTTAAATGTGATAAATAAGCAAAAATGTAGGACATTGAGAAGGGACAAAATACTTTTTCAAAGCACTGTACATATATATATATACATATATATATATATATATGTACAGTGCTTTTGAAAAGTATATATATATATTATATATATATATATATATATATATATATATGGAATGATTAAGCTTTCTAAAAAATAAATAAAAACAGAGACAGCTCTTAAAACATAATAGTTCAAATTCTTTAAAATGTAGAGTAATAGGTTTGCTTGGCCCAAACAAGCGTTATATAATTTATAATAGTCTTTGCAATAATAAACACTTCCATAGAACATATAGTTAAAGAGTAACATACATCTGGAATCCAGAAGCCTAAAGGCTGAAATACAGTGAGAAATATCAGCCGAGATTTATGTGAGGAAGAGAAACATCTAAACACTAAGCGCTCGCCATGACCTTGTGCATTGTAGGGAGCTGGAGGTAGGGTGGTAAATTTTTGATAATCTGAATGTCTATAGAACATTGTGAGAACTTTTTACATTTTACAATAAAAACCAAGGCCAGTAATGACATACGCAAAAAGAATGGAAGAGCTGATTTGATTTTGGACAGATTGTGATAGATCTGTTTTTTTTGCCAGGTATATCATATTGTGATTTCATTATTCTCTGACAAAGGAGTTCCCATGGGCGAATACCACACATATAACCAAATACTCTACTGTCAGATGATGAGATGCACTGAATGATGAAAAAACCACTTAACCTTATAAACTATTCTAAATAAGTATCTACAGAGGCTATCTGTTATATTCACAACAAAATGGCCTGAAACTGAAGAGCTTACTCTACAGACATGCTTACTAAATTCACTAAAACACATGAATGTAATATGGTGCCTCATTAGATGGGGGTAAAATAGAAAGGTATACCATTTTAGGTAGCGCTTGTACCTAAAGTGAGGTCTCTCTAATTTGTCACAGGCGTCCTCATTGGCGCTTGTGACCCAATAGTTGGGTCTGGACCCCAGCAGCGTGCTACCTGAGACTGAGCCTTGCAGTCCACTACCGACGTCAGGGTCTTTGTGTGCTTTGGTGGCCCCTCTCGAGGGATTGTCGTTGGCATGCATGGCGGAGCGGGAGAAGCAAGGGCTGCGATGGGGCAGTCTTTAGGCTACTACTGGACCCCAAGATTTCTGATGGCAACCCTGCATATACACATGGGATTTCTTTTGAAGGGGCTGTCACATTTTGCAAAATATTGTCGCATCAAATTAATGTTTCTTCCCTGATTTGAGCCAATACCATCTTCATAAATCATCCTCAATGTCCAAACGTGAAAAAGAGATCACTTAATGATTTAGTGGTGTCAAACTCGGGTCTTCATGTGTGACAGAAACAGTTGTAACTCTAGCACTGCATTTGTAATCATTTTCTATTACTTTATTTTGAGGAGATGGAGTGGATTCTCTGTAAACCTGCAAAAATCTGCCTATAAAGTCACACATTTTATTTGGTTTCAAATTACATTGTATTTGTGCAAATAAATTTCATTTGAAAATACAATGTATGAAAATATTGCTAATGTGAGCATTCATTTTGGCTGCTCTATCCAAATTTATCATGAACAGACACCCACGTGCGTTAAAGGGTGGCCCTCTGTTTATCTCCACGGCCAGTCCTTCAGACAAAGACGCTGGCTGCCATCCTGTGTAATGAGCTTATTATTATTATTGATCGCTAACATCAAAGGGCATTCACTACAGCAATTAATGTAGCTTGAAGGAGACAATAAACTGGGGAACCCCCACAAAATTGCTTTAACTCTTACAAAGAATGCATAGAACATACACATAGTAATACATGTATTTGTACATCATACAGAAAAGGCTGACACGCACACGCTTGTTAATGTTAATCATAGTTCAGAGACATATTGAGTCAAACGACAAACGATGCTCACGAGATACCTTGACGTAAATCATAGTAAAGGTCTTTTAATAACACTAACAATGTAATAGCAATGTACGCCTAGACTTAGCCGGGGATGCAGGAACCATTTTTAACTCTGCCTTATATAATTTTAATGGCTCCAGTGAAAAAGGCATTAACACTGTCTTAGCTGGTGTGTGTATATATATATATATAATATATATAGATAGAGAGAGAGATGATTCCTGTATCATGTCATTTGCATCAAATATAAAACAAATAGAAAATAAAAATAATTGTATAAACAATTTTACATAAAGAAAATACTAAAATGACCTGAAGAAACAATGTAAAGAATGGTGCATATATCCATACTACCTTTGTACCTTAGAATATAAATAAGAAATTATACAATGGGCAGTATTTCACCAATATTTCCTAAATTTCATTCCTACCTATTGATGTTAATTATTACAAAACAAATATTTAATCATCTTAGTAAAACAAAAATCTCAAGGGTGACTTTGAGGAACTAATAATGCTTTAAATTAAAATTGTGTACGTTCAGAATGTTCACAGATATTATGTTGAACTATTAGTCTTATCATTATAAATCAACTATATACTGTTAAGCATAGTTTAACCCTTCAGTGCCCTATGGATGTGATAATGGTTGCTCACACCTATGGCACACAAATGGTTATAGAGGCTTCCCACATGGATCACTGACAGACAGCTACTAGCATTTACTTATTAAGAAATACCTTTCTGTATATCAAAACAGACACTTAAGTGTTCTAAATATATCCTATCAAGTAAGATACTTCCAAGTGTCATAACTATGATGTTTTTTGGCGCATATTTTACCTTTCAACATGAATTAGAAAACATTAACAACATATATCACGCATGTTGAACAGTGAACGCATCCCTTTTTTAATCATATCATAATATTTTACGAGCATTAATTGAGATGTCATTCAGCATTTGTTTGTATTAAGCATGTGAAGCTAGTGCCATGCATTTGCATTTTATTAAAATGTAAAAAAAAAAGAATTACAATAAATACGTAAACATTTTGTTAATTTGTAATACAAACAGCTATTACATTAAAGAATACAAAACTAAAGAAAATCAATTATAAATAAGCCACACACATCAAAAGTGTCAAGGGATGATTAAGTAAAGCCTGGAAGAGTGTGACCCCGGGTTAATTTTGTGCTAAATCGTCCAATTTCACAGAATTTTTGAAAGGAAAAAGGATGAACACCTGCCACATAAAGTCCTATGATTAGTACAAAGCTTTTAAGGGTCGCAATAGAAGGCTTGTTTTTCCCTCGGTAATCTCATGGTGCTGCCACAACCACAAGGGATTCTGGGTAGGTGCATGCAAATAAGGTTAACAATGATCACCTTTGCCTGTATCTGCACTTTATACATGGATCTCGTGAAAGTAATTGCCCGCTGTACAAGACAGCCTTTAGACAAAACTCGGGTAAGAGGTGCAATAGTTGAGGCTTGGGGTAGCCAAGAAATACCATTACATAAGTTATGGTGGGATCCATGTATAACGTGGATATAGAGGCATTGGATATAGTGATCATTGTTAACCTTATTTGCATGTGCCTACCCAGAATCCCTTGTGGTTGTGGCAGCACCATGAGATTACGAGGGAAAAATAAGCCGTCTGGTGTCTGTAGATGAGTGTTTAATAATACTAATCACCTTTATCCACCATAACTAATGTAATGGTAGAAATGAAACATATTTTTGTATGATCTGAAATAAGAAAAAAATCTATTTTATTTATTTATTTTATCTTAACAAGCTAAAGCAGGATTTTGGATTTTACTTCGCATTTAGTCACATTTTGTTATCCTGAATAAAAACTCACCATCATGAAAATTGTTACAAGTTAAATGTAACTATATGAATTATATACCATATGTTTGAATAGCTATAGCTATAAGCAACTTCTATTTCACTGTACTAATTATGCAATATGACGGGTCAACACAGCAGAAAATGATTCTGGGTTTAGGTAATACATACACTGCTAAGAAAGTGACAATGGATGCTTCGTCTTATTACAATTCCCTGAATCCATCTTTTTTTTAATGAAAAAATTGCTCTGTTTAATCCTTTGTATACTCTAAGAAAATCCTACTTTATAATAAACTGCTTCTCCATTGCTATGTGACCGTCTTCTGTGCCTTTAAATAGGGTTCGGGTTAAAACACACTCACATAAACATACCCCCATGTTTACCTTTCTTTTTGTGCGCACTAAGTAGTCATCATAATATGCGTATTTATCTTTGGCGTGATTAGCATATATCATGTGGAAGGATAACATTCATATTTATAAAAGTGAATATATAGGCCAGATACCTATTCTAGCAGTGTAAAATCTTAATCATGAGTAATCTTAAAAGAAAACAAACCAGCAGCAAAGGGGCAACCTTTTTACAGAGGAAATATCATCTGCTGTGAAATGGCTCATTTACAATTACATGAGGATCAGCACCTTCTGTGGCCTAGATTGCTTTCATGCCATTATCCACGCTCCTATTTCACCTCTACATTCTGTAATTATACACATAGAAAATGATGGCATAACTCTGTTACTTCATTTATAATGCATATCATGTAGCTGAATGACTTGCTTTAGAAAGACAATATCAATTAACCCCTTGAGGGACGCGGGTTTGGCTTAGCTTGTTTATTACCCATAAACACTTGGGGCTAGGGGATGTCCATCTCTAGTGTGACCCCTTGCACGAAAATGACCAAGAAATTTTGTGCGTCATAATGGTAAGATACCTGGGAATCGGGATCTCAGCAACTTTGGCTACCTTGAGTTCCCCCTCTCTCTGTGGGGTATGGTTTCCCATTAATGGTTGGCCTAGCCACACTTTGGGTGTGAGTTAGCCCGATAATACTTCCCAGGTATGATTACCAGGGGCTGGCAATCACTTGGATGCAGCTGAACTATTCAAAATCAGCATAAATGCCAAAATACTCCATGAAGTGCCCATATAAGTTGCACCAATGTTGGCAGATTAAGTTAAACTTGGGATATAACTTGTGATTTTTTTTAACTGATCACCCAACACCAGTGCATTAAAAACACAGTATGTAAGGCTGGTCAACTTTTAACATGCACAGTGGCTGATTCTGGGCATTCTGCATGCAAAGTGGTAAACAACTCAGAGTAGTTGAGTATTTAGGGCAACAGTGACTACTCACCTCTATACTCCTCCCCAACATAAAATGTAAAGTGTAATTACAAGACAGAAAAAGGTTGTTCTATGTTTTTCCATGTACACAGTGTACACGTGGAACTTGTGCTACGAACTAATGTAATTATTTTTATCTCTCATATGACAAAACTAGAATTTACAGACCAACACTAACCTATACTTTAGTTAAAGAGGGCCCTGCTGGCAGGCTTACAATCTGGAGAACGTCATGCTTAATTATAATATATATATATTATATATATATATATATATATATATATATTATATTATATTAATAATTACCTTTATTGCACTATGTATCTATAAGGAATACATAAAAGGATAGACACCAGACTAGTACTAGATAAATGTCTGGAATAAATACTGAAGCTTTTAGTACAATATGTATTGGAGATCAGTGTCTTTTTTCCATATGTCAATTAAGCATTCCCAGCAAAAAAATATAAATGAGACAAAATTTTACTTGGTTAAGCAATGAAGTCTGACTAGAGCCTGGACACTCAACAGTAGTAGAAATTATGTGTTTAATGTTGGTTTTTGTTACATGTTATATAGTGTTTGAAACAATACCTTAAGTAGTCATCCACAGGAAATGTAATATTTGCAGAGCAACTTCTTGAACACAAAGAAAGGAAGCATGATAAAGATATGACCTATGCACATGGTTATTCCATCAGCACCTTTAACACTGTCATAGCCGGAGCAGAGGACCTCAATGTCATATGATTAGACATCGCTATATGGGTGAAAACCCCTGAAAAGGAAAAATAAGAAAGCCAAAGACCCCCCACAAGGAATCACTTTAGTGTATATATATAGTAGTTATTGGGCTTCACATGATACTTATAGATCTTGCTTATAGAGCAACATATGATTTGGATTTTTCAGCACATAGTTTTGTCATCTTGTGATAAATTTAGACTGAGATTGTGTTGTTGTGATGTAGTTACAGTAATGTTAGATACATCTGCAAGTATTTACAGGCAATCACTAGAGGTGGGAACGCTTGTCAAGCACAAATATGTTACATACAAGTTGTGTTTAAAAAAAGGCTCACGTGTGACGTATACATCTGCATTTGTGTCAAGATCTGTATACACTTTAAAGGGAAACGAATCAAAAACAGATTCTGATTCATTTCCAGGAGGACTATTATGCAATTTATTATTTTGTATTATATTATATAGTCGCTAGTTCCACCGTTTTATCTTAAGTGGGTACCCAAACCGCAGCCACCAGCAACAAGAGTATAATGAGATGGGGGGGGATTGCATTGTAGCCCCATCAGTTTCTTTTAAGTTTCCTTACAATAAACGCAAGACAAAAGAACTTAAAACAACCCATACACACATATATACAAGATGCTAGAAACATGGGAGAGGCGAAGTTAAAATGTCGTACGTTCCTAGGAATTATTGTGTTGTAGGTAAGGAGTTTTGGAACGTAGTATAACACATAGTCCTAGGGATTTAGCTTCAGCCTTCCCTATAATGGTTAATTAAAGGAAAGTATAATGTCCTATACAGCCCTACCAGCAAAGAATCCCTCTATTTATTCATAATATTTTTCAATAATTTAAAGGTGACAGCTACCATATGCATTAAAATGTCTGGAGCATCTCTGTACGACCAAATGGGGCGTGCCGACAATATTTGAAGATTACTTATAAATAAAGGCTTTTAATTCAATTTTAAACAGGGTAACTGTTCAACAAGTTAGTTGGGGAGTTACAATGATGTTTTTTTATATAAAAAAGAAACTAGCATTTTATTGATGATTTCCTTTTCTTGAAGGAAAGACCGAGACCTTGTTACCGAGATCTATAATGGTCTTGTAACGAGGTCTTGGTCTCTCTTTCTCTCTCAAGAAAAGGAAATCATCAATAAAATGCTAGAGTTTCTTTTTTTATATAGCCCCCCCACAATTTTAACTCCACAATAAGCTGGATTCAGTGTTACTGTTTCAACACACACATACACCGTATTTTTTAATAACAACAAATACAGTAAATATTATGGTTTAGATTTACACTTCATAAACCACAAACTACACAGTTTTTTGGCACCAAAGCCTTGCTGAGGATTTATACGCATTAGCATATGTCATAACATTATTCATCAGGAGAAACTGCCATGAAACCAAGCTTAGCGGAACAGACATTTCATTTATTGGTTCATAAGTGTTTCTTTAATGGAGCCGCCATCTACCCCATCTCCCCCATGCTCTGAAGAACGCTTGTAGACCAAGCACTCAGCAGGTACACTTGGGTTCACCAATCCTAGCTTCATGACATATAAACTTGTTAGAAGCACTTTGATGACTAATGACGTATTTAGAACAGAAAGATATGCAAAGTAAACGAAATTCATATAAATTCCATATAAATAATTTAGACTGTTCCTTGGTGTAATTAGCAAATGTATTCACAAACTCTATAATAAGATAACTTACACTGGCTGTGATGAAACAATCTGTCTAAACCTCAATTGGTTTTAACGGAGGTGAATAACGCATGGTTTGTGATTCAATAGTCTGTCTAAAATCCGCAAAAAGTAAAAACAAGACGATGGCCTAAAAAAGTGCTACAATTAAAGACAATGAAAAGATCTGTGTACTCAAGTAATTCCATGGTGTCCATAGACATGTAGAGCTTGTTGAAATAATTAATTTTAGACAGATCTTCTAGGTGGTGAAGAACCATGTCTAGAAATATATATATATACAGTAAATGTAATTATTTTGTGGGGAGATTGCAATGATTATTTTTAAAACTTTTTTTTTTTAATATGCCTGTATTGCTGGCATTGGAGTTTTAAATCATTTTTTTTCTGTGTTAGATAACAGGGTATTTTCTTACTAGCCTTCTGGGCTTGTTGCCATTAGAATTCTGTCAGTCTTCATGGGTAAAAACCTCACAGAAAGAATTTTAATGCTCAGCTTATTACAATATTTCAAGGAGATCCTTTTACCAATGAGGATTGTGGTTTCTCTTGTTTGGACGATGCATTGTGTCTTTGGTTGTACCAGTTTGGCATAATGTTGGCTTAATGTTGGCTTTACTCGAACTAGTGCGGTTAGTCCGAATTAGTCTGCTTATACTACTCCGGTGGTGTTTAAGTTAGAGTGACACAGAGAGAGAGAGAATGCTTGGCTGCAAACGTCCTCCATTCCATGAACTTGAAGGATGTTACTCATGGCGAGCAGTAGGAGGCCAGCTGGTAGCCGCCAAGGGCTACACTATGAGGTTCTCTTATGTTATTACACAAGGGCATCTAGAAGAGAGATACTAAAAGCACCGTACACCTAGGACACTAAAAAACACACAGCTGGCCCAATGCAGGAGTACATAAATAGATGATAAGATTAACGTACTGCCTATGTATTTAATTTAATAAATAATACTATTAAACTAATAAGTAGAAGATCAATGCGGCTACTCATCTTCTCTTCCACTGCTTCTGTAGGATTGCTTCAGTGTTATGTCGAACTGTCCTTTAGGGTGACTTAACACAGACGGCCATGATCAAATGCAGACTGCAGGATGTCATCAAATTAATAATAAATCTGGATTTAATGCTTTCACATATTGCTTTCACATATTGCCCACTTTACTGAATTTTTGTCATTTAGCCATTTTAATGTCTCTTTGCAAAGCTGTTTTATAGGTTTTATTTTTTTGTCATTTGACCCTCGTTAAAGTTTTATTTTTTAACACTTTTAAATCTAATACTTTTTTCAGGTTTTACTCAAAATTCATACATTTTAGAATGTAGAAGAAGTCTCCTTAGATTTACCAGTGAATTTACTATCTGGGAGACTATAGCTGAGGGAGCTGGCAATGACACGGTAACAGAGTATCAGCCAATGCTAAACTCACTCAAACTCCCCTGCTATGGTTTTAATCTGTTCGGATACTTGTGAGGACTTTACTTGTAAAGCAGGCTAGTCTAGTTTGCCTAATGTATGACTTGTTAAGACAAACCTGGGGTTACAATCAGCCCCGGCTTGGGTAGTGTCACACACCTTCTGAGTCCCCCACCTCTAATCGAGACACTAGAACGTGTCTTATTACATATACACGAACATGCAAAAGTTTGGGGTCACTTAGAAATCTCCTCATTTTTGAAAGAAAAGCACATTTGATCGAATTTTGATCTAATGATCAGCCATACAATGCAGACTTTATCAATGTTATAAATCACTATCTTATCTTGATATAATCAGTTTGACATTCAAGAAACAGCCTACTTGGAGTACCATTTGTGTTATCCATCGGGGATACAGCACTAGATGAATGCAAAGCATATTAGACAATGGCATATGGTTTGTGCAAGAATAATCCAGAATGCAATACCCAGTAGCATTGCTTCCAAGCTATAATTCCCAGCGACAAACAAACAGCAAAGTAACAGTAAGAATATATTTAAGATTGCATTTTTTTTTACATGAATCGGACTCGCCCTTTCTGTGGATGTATAAAAGATGATAGTGCCTTGAGTTATCTGACATTTTAGAGAAAGGACACAAAGACAATTTGCAAGGCTTCTTTTATTAAATTTTATTAAATTGGAAGTTTTCTGGAGTGCGTTGTATAGTCAGAGAAATAAAATAATTCTGCAATGCCCCAGTTTAAGGTATCCATATTTCCCCATAATATCCACATCCTAAGACTCCGACAGTTACTGTTAATGACTGTAGTGCATCCCCACTGTTAATACCCAAGACCGATTATTTTATGCACTCATCGCTTCCAATGTTATCAGTTTGATATTTTTCAACTGTTTTAATGGCATGCTATTGTCTATTGGAAACAGTTACTAACAAGTCTTTTTTTTTCTCAGGTGCTAATGGTGCTGAACAATGAAAATAATGGGTTTTTACTGGATTATTATTGTTTGTGTGAAATAGTCTCCGGAGCACATAGAGAGATGTGTATACTGCATTATATATGCAATTAAAGCTTTAATAGCATTTCTATGCAGACTGATGCCAGTAAGTGCATAGCTCTAGCAAATAAACACGATAAGTCTGCTGAACGTATTAATTACAGTAATAGACCAATGGGCGGCACACAGGTCAGTATGTCTATAAACATTTCAGGAATGCTATCCGGACATCTCCCCTTCCTAGTAATTATTGAAGTCGGGAAGAAGGTAGAAATGAGTTTGGAGAGGCCATAGTTGGGGTGGAGAGGGATAGTTAGGTACTGGTGAAAAGCGGCAGATCCGGGCTGGAAGTAAGAACTTCGTTTCTAAAGCTGGAATTGCATGGAGACCAAATCCTTCAAAACAAAACCAACATTATCTATAGTCAATTGATATACTCATTCGGGACTCAATGAGCAATGAATGAAGAAGAGAACGCTCTCTCTCCTTCATTCCCGAATAGTAAATGCATTAATGACAAACCCAACCAACATCTTTATCTACCATTCAATACACTGAATGAACTAATGAGGAGAACACCAGCCACCACGAAATAGCAATATCATGTGGGCACTTTGCTTAGAAGAAGGGAGCAGAAATTGGGGTAAAGCCGTGCCAAACTCGACTACTAATACAAAGAAAAAAAAATCCAGAACATGTTGCGCAGTAATTCTGGAAACACAAATCGGAAGGAAATCATTATTTTAAAATGGCTTTTGGGCTCAGGAATGTTATGACAGAGAAATGCATAATTTAGTAAGAACATAACATACTAGGCACAGGAATTATGATGACTTACAGCTCTATTTAAGAACAGCTTACACACTTCACAGCACAGTATAGGTAGTTGTTTTAATAGTTCTTGCTGTGGCGTATGCCGTACATATTGAACAGTTTCTATGGTAACCAATGTAGGAAGAAAAGTGGTACGGGAACATAAAGTGAGAGGGATAAAATCGCGTCCATTTAAGATTTCTTTTTTTCCTCTCAAATAATTTCTACCTACCTTCCCTGGATCATGAATAATGTTACAAATTTAAGTCATATTGCTGAAAAAATATCCTCAATAAAATACATTTCTATTAAAAAGGAAGTGGAAGTCTTTGCTGTTTAACACATTTAATGAGGGTGATTTTGATCAACTTCCGTGTTAATGACCCAAACTCGGAAGCCACATTTCCAAATAATGCACTATTATAAACCCTATTAGCCCCCGTTATGAAGGGGCCACATAGACATATACATCCTATTTGCATGATTTAAAACACTCAAAAACTGGTTACTGGGATTCCAGAGCAGCCTTTAATCTTAAGGAGGGTGAGGTTGCCCACCCTACTACTTCTGAGGTCTAGTAAGGGTAGCCCCGCACTTATGATCACTATACCATTCACGCAGCTAAAATGTGATACTGTAACAGTAAAATCCGTTCCTCCGTTTATGGCACAAAAATATCATTTCTATATTTTTTTTGTTGTACCGGTACTTTTCCAAGGAACGGCAGGATTTTGTTACTGTTCAGCTAATTAGTATTTTTTGATCAGTACTGCCAAAATGAATAAAGCACTTTTTTTCATACACTATTATAATTCTAATCTAAATCCAAAACTACAACAGAACTTCATACAAATTGGAAGTAATCTTAAAATAGAAAGTGTATAAATTGTATAACTATAAATTGAACTGTGCCAACATGTATTCGTACTGCGAGGCTGAACAAATCTTAGAAACCTGCAGAATATGATGGCACTATATAAATCGGTAAATATAATAAAGCATTCCTTATGGCTTCTAACACTTCTTGAAGTCCTGGCTGCTAAGAATGTTTATGTACTTTTTTTAGGTTGATCCAACACTGTGTTTGGGGCATTGGAGAATTAAGCCTTTAAGACTGGTAGAAGAAAGAATCAACCCACAAGCTTGGTGGCGGACATCCGCCTGTGTCAATTTAACTTATTACCAACCTTTTTCTGTTTGTTTACACAATTCATTCAGCTCATTGGGTATGATAGCCATCCAAGAACTGAAGAGTGAAGAAGGAAGCCTTCTTAGTCTAGTGTTATGCAAAAACAAGAATACATGAAGAGCCATTCACTTGGAAGGCTGTTCTTCATCCCATGAATTAGGCCACGTTTATAACAATTTAAAAAAAAAACACTTTACTTTCCTTTAGACTTTTATTTTCTTTACCTGATTCCTGACATTCACACAAGTTAAAGCAAAGAAAGGTAGCCATGGTTACACAAAATGGTAATGAAAGATGGATGTATAATATATATATATATATATATATATATAACTTGTTTCTGTAAGTCAATTATGTTATATATATATTACTATGGAATATGATGGCGCTATATAAAACAATAAATAAGAGTCCTAATAATATATATTGTAGAAATATTATTTCCCATTTCTTAAAGTTTAGTGGTTGTCTTTTATTTCCACCTTTCTCTGCCTATTGATTTATCAAAAGGCAATAAAAATGACAGCTGCATTGTGTGGAAATGAAGTGATATTCTGAGCTTTGTATGGAAAACTATAGCGAAGTGAAATAGTGCTCTACGTGGGTGATTTATAATAGAGTTACAGTACCAAACTCTGCACTTATAAAAAGTTACAATGAGTAGCAATTTGACTGAATTAGCTGGACAGAGTCAATTTATTAAAAAAAATCTGAAAACGCCAACAAAAAATAGTACTGAGTCTTGACAGTATTAAGATTCAGACCCAAATGCATAAAGGCAGCACACTTTAATGAATAGAAACACAGGAACATAGAATTTGACAGCAGATAAAAACCATTTGGCCCATGTACGCTGCCCATAATACATTTAACTCTGTTGTCTGTGCAAACCGGCGGCATCTCGAGCAATGTGGTTAAGGGTTTTATCTCCGCAGATATCACAAATACATTCAGTAAATTGTAACATAGAATATTTTTTTTTGCACGCAATAAATCTTTTGAGCTAAGGTCATTAACTTACACAATCAAAGCTTATAGACTTCAAAAGGAAAAACAATGGAGTGTAAATTAGATAATTAAAAAGGGGAGAATTAATATGAGACAAAACATAGACTAAGGAAGTACACAAAGTAAATGGTGTTTCAAGCATGATAAAGAAAACAAGTTACACAAGAAATTCTTTATCTGCACTTTACATGTTAAAGAAAAAACTTACACACAGTTCCTTCCTACTCACAATTTTGTGGCAAAGAGCTATTCACCACAATAACAGCTCCAAACAAGAGAAGTAGCTCAAAGGTGCGGAGCGAACAAGATAATGAAACCATATGTACAAAAGGATAAAACAACAAAACACAAAACTCAAACATTATCAAGGTTAAATCAAGACTGAACACTTCTGATGTCCCATGAACATAAAAAATAAAAAGACTATTCAATGGACTGATAGACAAAGAACCAGATGGCTCCTTTAACAGAGGACATCTATGTATACTGTAAGCAGCGGTGTATATATGTAGGGCTCTGTGCTAGGCCTCCAGGCCCAAATGTCTGGTGGGCCACTGACCCACAGAGCCAAACATTCACCCATTATTCCACTCTAGTGGCCGACCAGGCCTTAAAGTGCCAGGGCTGCCATATTATTGCCAGTCCAGTCCTGTAGGTCTCCAGGCACCCTCCAGTTCCTACCTGTGGGATATCTTAACCCTGTGCCTCCTCTGTGTTTATCATTGGCACATAACATCAAAGTATGATGCTCCCCTCCAGAAGGTCCAAGAATAGTACTAAGGAGTTATAGAAACTAAGTTCATTTGTGATCTCCCCAAACAAACCCACTGAGCAGCAATCCACCACTTACACGTACTATAATCACACATGGAATTTAAGAAACTTTTTTTTTACCTTGTTTTGATCTGTCCAGTATAGGAAAAATCCATTAGGATCCATTTTAAGGAAAATCGGATAGACGAGTGTGGAATCCTGTGTTTAGCAAACATGAGAAACATAATTAAAATAATTATAATTCAATTTTGGGTTTATTACAAACTAAATAAACACTCAGAAAACATGTTAGTGGTAACACTGAACACAATTATTTCTGCTTCCAAAATGAGACCAGCTGTTCCACTGGCCCGTAACACATCAAATGATATTCATAGTGTACTAAAGGGACAACTTCTGCGCAGATGGACATTGTTGCTTACTGTTCCACTTATCATCTATATCATAAAGTAAAAGTATTTCACAAAGGCACATCCTCATTATACCAGAAAGAAACAGTTATTTTCAGTGGCACTTGGAAATTTGAAGAATTGGAGGGTGTTAAACCAGATCTGTGGTCACCATGTGTGATTCACAAGTTCATCAGAGCCAAGGACAATGTTGAGAGCATGTCAGAGCTCCCAGCCATGACCGTTTGGGCAAATGTAGCATCAAGCAGGCTGACAAACAGGCATAAAGCCATTTGTATTGATGTATGCATGCCAGACGGCTGTGCAGATATAGACACTGCCCACAGTGCATTGTGGAGGTGGAAACAGCCCTTCACTTGTTCTGGCACAGCCTGTTTGCACAAGCTTTGTGCTCAGAGAAAGTACCTGTTCTAGCACTCGAGCACACGTGGAGGGCGCAATTGTCAATGCTTGGCATCTAAAGTGCTGTTAAAGGACACCTTATATTCTTCAATGAACAGCCTGGTGTTGAGGCGGGAGCAGGCTACAGTCCGTGACTGCCACAGGTTCATTCACAGCCTACTGAGGGACTCTTTTATGGGCAATCTAAAGGAGGAGGACTGACCCACTCTCCTCAACCCCAGTATTTACCTCCACCTCGCCGAATCCTACACCACTCAGCCACTCCAGTCACAATACCACCCTGTTTCCCCAAGTTTGTTGCCAATGTGTTAAGCCATATGCGTCATGTCTGTATGTAAAGATAAACCGCTGCTTTCTGGGCTTCCCACTAATCTGATAATTTCACTGTCCTGCATCGCAGTACTCATAACGTATTCCTGATTTTTTTAATGTTTGTACTGATTATGCTTTTGATTCTGTGCTGTGTCGCAGTACATACTGTATTTTACGATATAGTTCAATTGGAAATATTTTAATAAAAAAACCTGAAATTTTGAAGAAGCAGCATGTACTTAAGAAGGTAAAAGCTGCTTTCTCAGGATGGCAGACAATGGACATTAAACCAATCACCAGCACTCTCTCACTGCTTTTTATTTACCAAAATCAATAATGGGGATCTTTTCATCTGTTCTGGTTGGCTGGACCATTTCTAATAGCATCACGGTGTGCATCTAGTTGATCATCTCATAAGATAGATCTTCTTTTGCGAAGATTCCAAGGGACTCAGTAAACAGCCCTGGGTGACTTGTTTCATGAAACATTAAATAACATGATTTTCTCCAGGCCTCAACTACTCCACCATTTTCCAGATGTAACACTACACCACTTTTCAGTCACAAGGTTTAGCTGGAGGCAAAAGGAAATTTACCCTATGACAAGTTCTCAAGGTGATCAAGGCCACCTTAGTCAGTGACCAATAGTTCCAGGATATGATGTCTTCTTCCTTCTTCTAGACTGCGCTAGTCCACTCCACAATGGTAATGAAAACAGGTTGTGTGTGGGATAAGCAAAGACTAGGAAAGATTTTCAGCTAACAACCTAGTGTTTTAGCACAAGAGACATTAGTTGCAACACTGAATGAAGCTATAAACCCATGAGGGTAATGTTAACATGGGAACTTACCCCTTCTGCCGAGTGGAATAGTAAAAAATAACTGAAATAAATCAAAATAAAGGTGTATAAACCAACATAAGGGCAGAATGGTTCAATAAATGATGGAAGCAATGAGCTCTTATACACTTTACAGAATTTATAACTACAGTTTAAAAAAATCCATATCTCTTCTAAACAGATTGTACAAAAGCTTTAAAGCTCTTCGGTTTCCAAGGAAACTGTAAATAAGGTCATATTCGACATGTCTTTACATAAAAAAAGCTTAATTTAACTCAAATTAAATCCAGTTATAAAAAGCTTACATAGAAATTGGAGTACTGAATCTGCAATTTTGTTCAGTGAAACACTGCACAAACATGCATATTATAAAACACAATAATAAAAAGCGACAATTGTGAGTTAAAAGGAATATTTGTACAGTCTTTTGGACTACATGAAACGGACTATGAATAGAAAATAGTTTCAGCCTTTAAAGGGAGAAGCTTCTATATAACTGCATTTTATTTAGCCCGATTGTGGGAAATTTGAAATTTTGATCCTTAGATACTGTAACATACTGAGCTGTCTTACATTCACCTTTTTTTATTTCAATAGAGAAGTACATAAGGAGTATTTTTAGACGGATTGCTTTTCCTCATCTAGACCGCTATGCTCTATGATTTTTATTAACACAACAGTTCCTTTTATGGACAACCTGGCAAAGGTTGCAGTTGAAGCAGTTTCTCACCTAGATATGTAACAAGCAAAAATGTAGAGGAACTGTGGTTAGCATTTCCACATACTTGGAACTCTTAGGCTTGACCCAGAGTCTCTGGTTGAAGCCCTACTTCACTGGGTCTCTGGGCTGGTTTCTTCTTTCTCTGTCCATTCCCCATCCAGTAAAGGCTGTCTGAGGGTAACCCTGCCTCTACATATAGCCTGCCTTGCGCCTTCAAAAAACCATTCTCCCAGAATAATTTCCAGGTATGCCTACACCCCTTATATATATGCTACATACATCTGCACTACTACTCATTCTTTTAGCTTTCTCACTTAGTCTTATCATGAAAAAGTGAGGTTCCCATCTAAATTTGTGTACAGGCTAACTGCCTGTGATGGTAGTTTGACCAACTTTGGAATCCAGGGTTGTAACATCCACAAGACAAATAGGGCAGCTGTCTCAGGTGCACTATGGTGAAGGGCACACTTACAAAATCCTGGCTACAATGCTCCTATACCACCCTGTTCTTTCATTCTGTTCTGGAAGTGGATAAAACATCAGTGAGGTGAACAAATTCTCACTCCATACGCCAAGATCCCAAGTTAAGGCATTAATGGAACCCTATTAAAAGTCAGAAGGGTTCCTTCACATAGAATTATAGAAGTGTCTTATTATAGAGAACCCTGAAATGATCATTCTTAAAATGAAAATTGTTCATGGTTTGCTGGAAAAATTTGCAGTAACCCATTTTCTGCAAATGTCTAATTTATATGCACTGGCTTACATCTTGTGTCTTCCCGCATGACATAACCCAGACCCATAAGGAAAAAATAGTCTTTCACGAGCACCTGTTGAACATTATGACAAGTGTAAGTCTTTATAATCGTCCTCATAATCGTCCTCTTGAGGCTACACACAAGCTGTACTATCTGTTCTTGCATAGGACCTACAGTGTAAGTGACTATAAGAGTCATTTGTCTGTTTATATTGTAGAAGAAGCTACCTATCCACCCCCTTGCCCCGCCATGTGCTTACTGGGATGGGATGAGGTTAAAGTGTATGACATAGACCTATTGGAGGCACAGAATACCATCCCTTGCCCAGGCTAATAGAGGGAGGGGCAATTATAATAAACTACCCTTAGACACAGAGCCTTTGATTTGATTAAGTGCTCAGGAGTATGAAAACAAGTACACAGGCATCCAGTGGACTTTAGAATACATTGCTATTGGGGTTCATTTGGATTTTGTATGGCTTCTTTTTAAACTCGACTGGCAGTGATTTTCACTGTTCACCCTCATGGCTCCCAAATGGTGCACAGCATGGACTTTGTCCCCCTTTGTTGGGACACATAGAGGTAGGGACAGTAGTATGGGGTGGAGGGGAGAAGGTGGTGTAACAGGGGCTCTATGCTTCTCCAAAAGGTTAATGGCACCTTGACCACCATGCCGATGGGCAGCGGTTGGGGTTTCATTTATTTTAATTCCCCATCCTACTGAGCACGGGATGTGGCTATAGGTTGGTTCCATACCCCCCTGAGAGTTTTATTTAATATCCCCCACTCCACTACACATGGAGTGAGGCAATTGTGACTACACACCCAGGCAATGGTTAACACAGGGTATAGGAGCCCCCTCCTCTTTTTCAATTATTATTTTGTTTATTACAATGATTTTTCAAGGCAAATCCTCAGGATGCAAGGTAAAATTTGAGAGTTAAAAAGAAAATGCAGCTGACATTTGCAACTTACAAGCAACTTGTGGGTTAATGAAAGTTCATGTTGCTTGCTTTTTCCAACTTGCATCAAATTAACTACCCCACATTTAAATGGAGGCAAGTGGAGAATTAATTTCTGTAAGGTCAAATGAGGGTTGTAACTAGCGAACTAGCAGTTTCTGCCAACTCCCATAAAGCTTGTATTTTAGTGAATAGACTATCCAATTAAATAAAACATTCTAAAAAGTTCTGGTTTACCTAAGGTCATGGAAGTTGAATAGTATCATTAGAGAAGAGCACTAATGTGTCCTATAGGATATATGTCAATCTCCCCAAAACCATTGGTATGTTTACAATATTGAAAAAAGAGGAAACAAAACACTCACACTGATAATTACAGCCTTGAAGCCACCTTCTGGATACACATGACCACATAGTAGACTTTTACATCCACCACCTTTAAAGTATAGTAGTGAGAAGACTAGACAACCACATCCGACAGTGTTTTAGTATTTGTAGTTAGTATTAGAATGTATTCTTCTAGATTAGTGAGGTTGCTTGACATTAGCTTGTTGTGCCGGACTGCATGTCCTTTACATTTCTGGTAAAACCCAAAAAAGATGGTTTTTCTAGGAGTAATCGGTTTTAAGAATCAAGATCCTTGAGTTGAAATCACAGACGATAGGTAGAAAAAAAATCATATCCAGTTTAGGAAATATCATTTATTTGTGGAGAGCTCTGTTGAAACCATATTAATAACGACTCTGCTCTTGATGCGATCCTGTCATGTCCAATTGAAAGACTTACAGAGAAGGAAGTGAGCACCATGGTTTTTGATAAAGCATCTTATTGACCAGGAACATTCCCTCTGAGCAGATGAAATTTGTACAAACACAAGGTCAGTCTCTGTCAAAAGCCTGATCATTAATCATTGCCAGGAGGCAAACACGGAATAATAACATGGAATACCCTATTTTTCAACATGAACTGCACTTCTAAAACACCATGTCTCTACTGCCAACATGATCCATGACACTGCTTTGAACAGACATTGGGGATTTGTATGTATAAAGAATAATTCTGATGTGGGGTGATAAAATATAGTCTAATCAGCATGTATGTATACGTCCGGGATATACTGGACATACATATGTGTCTCCAATCTGTCTACTGTAGGTCAATATTTATTAAACTGGGCCAGGGCAGGACTGCTATGACAAGGCAGCCCTGGCATTTTAAGGCTGGTGGCCGCTTGATGATTTAATGTGGCCGAGAGCTCAATATGCTCAGTCATGCTTTACATTTCTATGCTAACATAGTGGGCAGCTGAGCAATTCCAGCAGATCAGGTGTGTATAGGGCACTTTCGGCCTGTTGCCCACTGGGCATTTGCCCGGTGTGCCAGATGGGCAGTCTGGGCCTGACCTTGGCCAACAAGGTAACTATTAAGAAGCCACCAGTGGTGCTGTTCTGCTGATTGTTCCATATGAAACACCTCATCCCAAAGTTAATCAATGGAAACATGACCGATTTTTGTTTGTTTGTGCATACTGTAGTATTAGAAATGTAATATTAGGTAGTACAGCACCCTCTGGCATTGGTCATTCACACAAATCTCTGCTTTTGTTTCCTTGTAACCTATTCCTTGCCATTGTACACTTCCATAGTGTAAACCTCGCATTTAACCCGAGCAGACAATTTACTAACTTTTTACATGAAATATTTTAAAATACAAAAGTTTCCAACCACCAGTGCCAGACTCACCAGCCTTTGATTACATTTCCATGGACTACTTAAAGTCACAGTGACCAAGTTATGGCAAAGTAACACAGATTAATCCTGTATCATATTTATTACCAATTATTGCACTAAACGGCCCTTTAATTATTTATTTTTGTATGGTTACAGAAGCACATGCAGCAAATCTAATATAAGAACACATTTGTTAACCGGCTAGACGTTTTGTTTTTTTTTTATTTTTTTTCTGTGAAAAATGTTAAAATTACAGATCAAATGTATTCAAATCCAAATAAGTCATTTTAAAAAAATGCCAGCTGGCAAGACTAAAAAGCTCCTAGCTCGGACTGGCTGTAGGGCACATAGAGAAAATTCCCAGTGGGCCACTGGTCTGTTTTCCCAGTAACAGAAAACTTGTAAGCATTTAACCTATGAGCTGGTGTCCTAAAAAATGCTTGACTCCAGTCATAAAATGAACTATCCCTGGTATCTTGGTGAAGCACTCTCTTGTGCAGTGGCGGAACTACCGGGGTCGCAGGGGTCGCGACTGCGACCAGGCCCCAGCGGCAGGGGGGCCCAAGCCAAGGGGCCCCCCGAAATCTTTTTTCCGTTTTTTTTTAAAATAAGGCAGGGACGAGAGGTGCAGCCCGCGTAAGATCGGCAGCCAGGGCAACCGATCTTACGCTAGCCGCACCTCAAGCCCTGCTACTTACTTGTGGGAGGGTCTTCTGGACTGCACAGAGGAAGCGGAGTTCACGTGACATCCTACTTCCTCTGTGCTTTAGCAGAGAAGGCAGGGGGAGGCCCGCCCCCTGCTGAAGTCTGTGAGCGGCATCGAGGAGCTGCAGTGCAGGTAAGGGGGTGGAGAGGGTATTTGAATGAGTGTGTGTGATTGAGGGAGTGAATCTGTGAATGAATGAGTATATGAATGAATGAGTGTGTGTGTGTGATAGCATGGATGTGTAAGTGCTGGAACCTAGGCATGATGGGACTGTGATTGCTGTTAGCAATCACACTCCTATCATGCCAAGTCAGCCAGTACATTCTGAAACCTGGCCAGCTGCCCCCCTTGTGTAGTGATGCTGCCAGCAGTATGGGGTCTGCACTTACAGCCACCCTGTACCAGCATGTACTGGCTGACTTGGCATGATAGGAGTGTGATTGCTAACAGCAATCAAAGTTCCCATCATGTCCAGGTTCCAGCACTTACACATCCAACCAGTAAATGCTGGAACCTAGGCATGATGGGACTGTGATTGCTGTTAGCAATCACACTCCTATCATGCAAAGTCAGCCACTACATGCTGGTACAGACCCCATACTGCTGGCAGCATCAATACACAAGGGGGCAGCTAGCTAGTTTTCAGCTTGTACTGGCTGACTTGGCATGATAGGAGTGTGATTGCTACCAGCAATCAAACTCCCATCATGCCTAGGTTCCAGCACTTACACATCCAACCAGTAAATGCTGGAACCTAGGCATGATGGGACTGTGATTGCTGTTAGTAATCACACTCCTATCATGCCAAGTCAGCCAGTACATGCTGAAACCTAGCTAGCTGCCCCCCAGCATGTACTGGCTGACTTGGCATGATAGGAGTGTGATTGCTAGCAGCAATCACAGTCCCATCATGCCTAGGTTCCACTCATACTCATTCAAACACCCCCTTACCTGCACTGCAGCTCCTCGATGCCGCTCACAGACTTCAGCAGGGGGCGCGGCCTCCCTCTCCTGGCTTCCGCTTCCTCTATGCAGTGCAGATTGCAGAAGGTAAGTAGCAGGGCTCGAGGTGCGGCCCGCGTAACATCGGTTGCCTTGGCTGCCGATCTTACGCGGGCTGCACCCTCTCTCTCCTCCAATTAATAAAAATAAATTAAAAAACAAAACAAAAAAAACGGGATTTAAAGTCGCATTGCGACTTTATTCAAAATTCGGCAGGGGGGCAACAGGGGGGGCAAGGATTAACCTAGGGGGGGCACTTGCCCCCCCCTTGCCCCCCTGTAGCGACGCCACTGTATAAAAGTATAGGTAGAAACTATTGTTCCCTCCCTATATACTCATTTGCATTTTGTACGTATCGATTTCCTTGCTTACCTTTCTACATGGTAGAATTCTTCTTTTGTATGTTGATGTTTTTAAAAAGAAATAAATATATATATATAGGTAGTTCTTAGCCGGTATAGTTTTCTCTCCCTCATGGTTTTTCACATCTCAATGTACATCCCCATAAGGAAACAGGGAGAGTAAATTCCTACAAGGTAGACGCACATCATCAATGGGGGGCAGATCAGGTCAAGGAACAGGAAAGCAAACGAAAAAAAAGAAAACTTTATGGAAGATCTTTATGGATACCAATATATTTTACTGTTCCAGGCAACGACGTCGCAAGTATGAAAGACGTAAATGAGTTAATGTATTTTGCTTCCGGCCACTATCTTTCATTTACTTGTGTAGTGTGGAGGGTATCTTGGGACAGGTGACCCTGGTGGTGGTGGTGAGGGGGGTAGAATCATGTGTGCCATCAACATTGTCCTCGCTCCTTCTACTTCTTTCTGTTCACATTATATATGAACCTAGATAGACAGCAGGGAAATGTAATATTCTTTGAGGAACGGATCTGTCTACAAGTGCCCTAGAGGGCTCAAAGCGAAGCAACCCCCATAGTTCCCATGCAGGATCCGTGCCAACCCTCTCGACTCCACCACCATTCCCTCCACATTGGCACCCAATGTTCCTTGCTACCACAACCTATATCTCTACCATTTCTAAAATATTTTTGAGTATTTATTTTACAGATTACATGGATGTATTTTTCAAAAGAAATAGCTAAGATTTAATTTTAATGCACAGAGAACCCTGACTATTACACTAGATTGTAATATATATATATATATATAAATATATTCTATATCTAGTAGGCACATATACATATACTTTGCTCTGTCACTTTCTGTTTAGTGCAAATATTTTACTTCCTAAATTCTCTATTCCGTCACGCAGAGTTTTTTGGACACTTTGTTACGTAAATGCCCTATAGTTGTGTTTATGATAATATAATACATTTGTGTTTTTTTGTTCTGAAATCTTGGAGTTTTGGGCATATTTGCTGTGCATTTCCACTCCGACTTCCTTGTGCTATGTGAGTTTATGAACATCCAGTACAGAACATTGTGGAATGCAATCTTGCTTTGTTTTGTAACATAACAATGAAGTAGTAGCACAGGCAACATTATGTCACAATCTAGGAATCTAATAGGAACATTTGCGCTTTTTTTAATGAAATAGATACATTTCATTTGCTGTCCATTTAATTAATTAAGTGATCTGTCTATAAAGTGATATATTTTACAAAGCACTGTCATAAATATGAACGCACATGTAACATGAAATATGTGGTTATAAGTTATAACCCAAGCACGGCTGGATTTACATTCAAAGCCTTGGTATAAATGTTACCTATGAGACATGGTCCAAATGGGCCAAAAAGGATTTGGACAAATTTTGGGGTCCAATTGTTTTCTGGCAACTAATTACGTTCCCTGCTCATTTTGGGGGCAACGAAATTCGTAGCCAGGTGCCCACATTCACTCAATCACCCTCACACTCTCATTCTTGCTCACTATCTCTCACACTCTCAATCATTTCACCTCTGTCTTAGAGGATCTCCTTGAGTCCCAAATGTAACTAATGTTTTTATTGTTTCAATATACAGGGTGCAGTTTGTGATACCTTTTATTTATTTTATCGTGTTTATTGAGCTGATGCGCTGATCGTGACCTAAAATTATATCGCTGCTCACATATTGTGGGTGGACCGGTGCATAACATCACATGGGCACATAAAGCAGATTAGCCAAAATATGTACCCAACAAATAGCATAGTTTTCATCATTCCAGTCCTAGTCCCCCAGAAAGAAAGGACACAGGATGCATGGATCCAATCACCAAGAACATGCAAAATTGCTTTAATTTGCTTTAAGAAATAAAGGCCTTTTGGACAAATGCCATTCCAGTTACAAGGAGTGTCAAATGAAAGTAGCCTCTAATACATTTAGTACCTAGAGCAAGACAATTATATAATATATATATATATATATATATATTATATATATATATACCGTATTATTCCATATGCTGACGTCCTCCAGTTATGTGAATATCCACAACTGCAACATGTTTATTTACTGTTCTTAATCAAATCCTTCCTTATTCGTGTTCTCTATCCACTTCCTCATCTTTGAGAGATTAACCACATGTATCTATAAAACTCTAAACAAACCATAAAAATAGCTTAGAACTCCCAGAGGATCTGTTGCTGTCATGTTGACAAATACAACGTCTAATCAACATCTACTGGAAAAGCATTGGGAGGAATATATAGCGCAAGAATCTCAAATCTGCCATTTAATGGAAATGCCAATTCTGGTCTAACTGGGCATCAGGGGCATTGCTAGGTTCCAAAAAAACCAGGGTATACAATTTAACTGAATGCTAGCCTGATAAATAGTCTAACTTCATCAAACTAGAAAGCTAAGAAGCTCTGCAGAGTGTTTCACATAGAAACACTCTGCAGACTATGGGGAGACAGGGAAAATAAGTCTGGCACAGTGTATGGGAACACTTTGGAAAGCAGATTACAATTGATTAAGGCGATGAGTAGCAGCTCTATACTCAGAATGTCCCAAAATTCTCTGCTTGAAGGTCCGACCCTCTATCTCTAGGTAAGGATCCATTTGCTGGGTTCCATATTTTTCCAATACCACTGACACCATCAGTATTAAAGAAAGCTCGGTGAGTGTGAGTGGAGGTTATTGCCAGCCTTCCATGCTAACCCATGACACCTCTGCAATATCTTCTCTCTCATGTATTTCTCGATTCCGCGATCCCCATAAGCTTGATTTGATGACTTCTACGGCCAATCTCCAAGGGTTTCTCCTTGGCTATTCTGAATACTCTGTTCCAAGCTAGAAATGTTCCATTTAACTGATCTATTATTGAACCTTAAGGTGGGTAGTAGAAGTTATTATTAAACACTCATCTACAGACACCAAACAAGCCAGAAGGCTTGTTTTTTTCCCCTCAAAAATCTCATGGTGCTGCCACAACCACAAGGGATTCTGGGTAGGTGCATTCAAATAAGGTCAACAATGATCACTTTTTGCCTCTATCGGCAAAAACTCAGGAAGAGGTGCAGTAGCCATCATTGTTGTCCTTATTTGCATGCGCCTACCCAGAATACCTTGTGGTTGTGGCAGCACCATGAGATTTCTGAGGGAAAAACAAGCCTTCTGGCGTGTCTGGCGTCTGTAGATAAGTGTGTAATAAAGCTTCTACTACCCCCTTAATTTTAAGTGGAAGGTTAATTTTCCATCACCTTTACCCACCATAACTTTTGTGATTATTGGATCTTGGCAGCACTTTCAGACTGGCCACGTAGACGAGGTGTGTTTTTCTTGTACCCCTCAGGTTGTTTTAGGCTTTCTTCAGTCAAGACTCTTAAGAGTCCAGTGGGAATTGTATCTGCACCAAGCTAGTGACGTCCATTCAGCCATATACAGCTGTCTGTAATCATTCGATTAACTAAAAAACGCTTTGCTTCCTCGCATTTCAACAGATTATTGCCTGGCAAGGAACTCTGAGCCTGTGAATGAATTTTTTGTAGAATTATATACTTTTAATGCCTTCCTGTTCTATCAGCTGAGATGGGATGAACTACCTTTTTGCTGCCATGAAGCATACCCAGGAAAAGAAAAATTAACATAAGCGTGAAATTACTATGGTTTTAAAACAGAATATATATTTTTGATGAGGCAGAAAACCGCTGGCAAACGTTAAATGCATGGCGTAACTAATTACAAGCAGTTAAGTCAGAAAGCTGTAACAGGCAAAGAGGGTAAGCCCATATTTACTTAATAAAGAGCTGGAATTTAAACAACGGTCTTAAAGCAGTCTTGCGTGGCACGGTTAAATGCCACGGATAAATCATAATTATGCTAATTCTAAGGTTTCCTTTTCCAGGACACAAGATTTATGTAATCAAGCAGTCCAGTAATTGCACTATAAATAGTTGACATTATAATTCATTGTGACGTTAGTCTGTCCTCTACTTCCTGAAGAATAAAATTCAATTAAAACATCTTCTTGCCCTTATCTGTTTTTTTTTAACAGTAAAACATCCAAACAAGTAGTTCAGAATTGAAAAAAAAAATGTTTTGAGCATTAAATGCAGGGCTATATACAATAATTTAGTTCAGCTTTGATAAGAACTTGGTTTTGTTTCATTTTATTCCAATAAACTTCCTTTATATGCCGCCGCCGCCATTGTCGCCAGTCCCTATCTTTTAGGCAACTTTCCCTGCTCAAACATCACACTGAGCTGATTCTTTACGGCAATGTTTATAAAGCCCTATTTGTACAATGAAATCCTTTTTTCCACCATAGGATGTCATTCGTCAGAGAGTCAGGTTGGTGATTGAGACTGAGCCATTCTGTTGTTAACCACAAAGCAGTAAGGAGTCAGGGTGTTTGTCTAGCAAATATATATATATCATGCAAATGCTTGGATTGTTTTAAAAAGGAAAAGTACATAATAGCTTTGAAAACACAATTTGGATATAATAGTGGCAGTGGGAGTTCCCCTTTAAGTGCTTTGGCTGTCAGCCCTCTTTTTTGATCTCTGTACATCTCATATGTAAATGAACTGTTTCAATATTTGTTCATTTGCATAAAAGGTTGCATAGTAATATCGCAAAGGCAGTAAATCTAAGAGGGCCATTGTATTCTTAAATGTGCTGTTTCTGATATACACAACATTAATTGCACAAGCAAATGAACTTTAGCTGATCCGGCCAATCCTAAACAAAATAGGTTGCAAAGGAAAAAGGAAAAAAAAAGATTATAGGAAGGATCATATTAGAAGGATTTTTGCATGTTATTTGCATTACCACCAGTGGCGTATTTTCATCGCCACCTGCTGCCCCATCTGCTTCTCCATCCTTTGTACTGGACGTTGGCATATGATGTCCCTAACAGGGTCGTTCAGGCTGCCAGTAGCATACCCGGGGGTGAGCATTCTGCCCCGGGTGCCACTCTTCAAGGAGGTGCCATCAGGCCAGCTTCAGGTGTGTACTCAGAGCTGGACTGGCCTACCGGGTAACCAGGTTCCCCTGGGCGGGAGTTCCCCCCACAGTGTGCAGGCGCCACAACGGTAAGCTGCATGCCTGCGTTAGACCCCAGTGCTGCTCGGCTGGCCTCTGGACCAGTGAAATCCGCAGATGAGGTAAGGGGTGTGGGAGGGCCAATGGGTGAGTGAGTGAATGAATGAATGAATGAATGAGTAAAGGAGTGAGTGAATGTATAAGTGTTTAGGACAGGCTGTTTCAGGGGTAGAGGTGGCACAGGCAAGCTGTTTAAGGGGCATATGTGGCACAGGCAGGCTACTTTAGGGGAAGAGGTGGCACAGGCAGGCTCTTTCAGGGGCAAAAGTAGTCAGTTCCAGAATACGTGACCTTAAGCATCTGTCACTTAAGCCCTGAGATATGGGCAAAAACCCAAAGACTCAGGGTCAAACCCTGAGAGTATGCTGATTACCACATATAACCACCAGGATGGCTATAGTAATTAAAAGTTTAAGCACCCTTTATACCGACTGGTGCCTCTCCTTTCCCCTATAGGTCACTCTATAACTTGGCCATCGGGGCTGCAGCCATTCCTTGTTCTGGTCATGAATATCAGCTTTTTTGTACAGCTGCTCACTAGAACTAAATATTTTTTCTTTTGCTTAGGAGGAAGTGAAAATGTCAACTAAAAAAAATCAAAACTTTATGGAATTTATCACTCCTGGCATCTGATTGTCTGGGACATTTTTAAAGAGCCACTGAAAATAAAATGAAAATAACTTCCTAGAACGTAAAGTCATTTCTCACAACGGGGCTGGAATTTCTACCAAAGTTGAAGTACTTTTTAAGTCTGTTCACATCAGCTGTCACTGAGTATGTGTGTCTGAACAGGTCCAGACTGGCCATCTGGCATACCAGGCAAATGTTTGGTGGGCTGGTGGTCCCAGGGCCAGATTGGGTCCTTCATGTGCCACTGCATTCAGTCAGTGGCCACACATATGTCATTTAGCAGCGGCTGGCTTTTCGTTCCCAGTCTGGCCCTGAAAAATTCTGTATGGTAAGAAAATCATATCTCACTTGACATGTGCAACGCCATGCCCCCCAACTGTCCCGATTTAGGCGGGACAGTCCCGATTTTGGGTCTCTGTCCCGCCGTCCCGTCTATACCTTCCTGATCCCTCTTTGCAGGGGCAGAGGAAGGTTGAGGTCAGGGCCGGGCTGGCCCACTGGGATACCGGCGACTGGAGGGGGCTTTCAATCCCGTTCGCAGCCGCTGAGCGGCTGTTGTGAATGTTGGCAGCGAACGGGATTGAAAGCCTCTTCCGGCCGCCGGCGTCTAATAAAATTAAAAGGGCTGGCGTGCACGCACCGCGCCGCCCAATGGCCGTGCCTTAGCTCTTTGTCACACCCCTTTTAAGACGTGGGATGAAGAGCTGAGGCAAGGCCGTTGTGTGGCGCGGTGCATGCACGCCAGCCCCTTTAATTTCATGCACGGCCTCCACCCGCTGCCCACACCAGACATCAGGAAGCAGTGGTAAGTTGGGGGGGGGGTTTAGTGTTATATGGGAGGCATAAGGTTTTTCTGGAGGCAGAGTGCCCCCTTTCAACCCCCCACTGCAACTCTGCCTGCAGAAATGCCTTTTAACCCCCTATAAGCCACTCTAGAAATGCCCTTCAACCTCCTATATGGCAATCTGCCTCCAGAAATGCCTTATATAGGCAGAGCAGCATATAGGAGGGGTATAAGGCACTTCTGGGGGCAGAGTGGCAAGCCTGGGGCAGATGTGCATAACTGGGGGGGGGGCAGGTTGGCAAATAAAAGAAAATAAAAACAAAAAATTCTCAATCATAGCTTTTATTAAATATGAAAAAAATAGTTTACAAGAAATAAAAGTTTCTTACAAGAATATTGTGAAGAATAATGCGATCACTGTTTTGTTCCACTGAATAATATGGGACTTTTTTATCTAAAAACTTTTGCAGTAGCAAATGTTTTGATTCCAAAATCAAAGGAGGGAGGCTAGAAAAATGAAGCGTGTTTTAAGTGGCGATGCAAGCGTGACATTGTAAAGTGCGATTGCTTGTATTGGCGAGTTCTGCAAGATTTTTTTTTTTTTAAATTGTCCCTCTTTCACATTTTGAAATGTTGGGAGGTATGCCAGTATGGTCAATAAGATATATGTTCCTATCATAATCTGAAGCTAAGAAACTATGGGGGCCTGAAGCCTTAGAACCTTCCTTTTATGGCCTCCAATAATTCCTACTTAAAAAGCCCTGTCACTAAAGTTTATGTTCTATACACATTAACCCGAACCCTGGGCACTGTGTATCTTAATGGAATTCATTACTGCTGATTTCGGGTCTGCTACCTAAACTCTACACAGGGGGGGAGGGGGGTATAAGTTTGTTTAGGCTGCTTGTAATAAAGTGCTGTTTTCTGTAGACACCCGGTGGTTATACGTGGAATTGCAAGTAAAACAGTTAGTGGCCCAAAATCTTTACATCAGATCTTTTTTTACACAGTCATTCCCCTATATCACCATATATTAACCCCTTAATGACAAAGCCCGTACATGTAGGGGCTCAAAATGCATTGTTTTCATTGGGTTAAGGGACCGCCCATTGTCCTTAAGGGGTTAATGCGTAAGTTCAGGGCTGGGCTGGTCCTTCAGTATATTTAACAATTTTCAAGTGTGGCACTCAGCAGTAAAGTCTCCGTTGTACTTTCCTATAGTTAGATGGGGCCTCGTGTCCACTTACACTCTTTGCTTTATTGCCCCTGAATCTTAACCAATGCTTCAGGGAGGCTTAATCTTTTTATTGTTCCCATAAAGACAGTGAGTATCAGCTATAAAGAAAAGAATGCCTGAATCAGAGTTTAAGGGGTTACTCCGAACTGGAATTATAGGTTGAATCCCAGGGGTAAGGAAACCAGAAATATGCTCTTCTTTTTTAATATAGGACAGCCCTATAAATGTCCCCGGTTGAAAGTGTCTAGTCATCCCGTGACGAGGCTGCTTCTAATCCACGTTAAAGAAGTCTGATGATGGTATCAGGGATTGCCCTCTCTAGGTAGCATGAGTCCTTTTTTATCTGACTCTTTTTTTTAGAAACAACGTATAATTAGTTTATTCACATAACCCTGCACTGAGTCATTACATTGTGACAGAGCAGATCGGAATCTGTGACAATACATTTTCGGAATCTTTACCTTTCACACACAGCGCTGCTGAACTTACTTACCTGAAAAAAAAACAAAAATATGCATAATTTATGTTGCCAGGTATCTTATGTTAGCAGCGAGAAACTCAATAAATAACAATAATGTGCAGTATGCGTAGTCTAGAACTGTTCTGCACTGCAGAACCTAGAACTCTATATCCAGTTATAGATTTTATGTTGATTCTTAGAAATCCTAAATCTGAGGTTATTACGATCAGGAAACCCTTTCCGGTGTGGATGTTCCAATTTACACTCTGGATCCGGGAAGCATCGTCAGGCAGTATGAAGTCATGCTCAACGACATCCTGGACATCAGAATTTTACAGATCATGAACCGACAAACGAATGACATTAGAGACTGAGAATAATATTCATCAGCCCTGTAAGGTGTCATTTAGTTAACCTACATATCCAGATTTTCATGTGACATCTTTATCAAGGATTCTTTTTCTTGATACTTAAGCTTAACCTCTAGAGTGCCAGTTAAATAGGAGATACATAAAAAGTAACCTTACGTGTGAACCAAGCAACGGCTGAAAACAATCCCAGTCCAATATAGTTGCTTGCTGCCATTGCAATCTAACAATGGCAGCATGCTGGCAGCTGATCTATTATGAGGCATGCTGGAAAACGCCTGATCCCTGCAAGCATTGTTGTTTGCTTATATTTTAAATGTTTCTTTTTCATCACACCGTACACAACGTTACTTAGATTTTTTTTTTACATATATGACCAAATTAGGTTAATCCCGTGAAGATAGGTTAATAAACTATAACGCACTGAAAAAAAGCCGGATGTGCTGAGGGAGACACGCTGAAGCTATTCCTCATGTTTAGTATTTTGGTCCTCATGAGTGTCCGTACAGGTGGTCAAGACCTTTCATATCCACATATAATAATCATTAAAAATACAGAAAAAGCAGCAGTTTCCTTTAAGCAATTAGGCCCTTAATAATTTAATTGGTTGCTATATATTCAAATAGGTAAATGCCATAATTGCCTTTTGCCACAAGTAACGTATTTTAGGCTCAATATGATCTATGAAACCAGGGCCTTACCACTTCCTTTTTTTAAGTATTCGCACTTCAACCACTAAGTCCAATAAAATGGCTCAGTTACGAAATACACTTTGCATGTAAGAACAGCACATTCTGGCTCATATATTTTAGGCGTAAAAAAGGTTTTCCCCACCTGTTATTCTACCCTGTTGTGAGAGGTCCGTGTCCTACGGTTAGTTAATGACATAGCACAGACAAAATGTACAAAAATAGAGGAACACAAACCTAAAAAAGAATAAAAGACATACAAATTCAGATTCCTGGGTTGCTGCTAGAATGACAATGACCACATTTTTGTGTAAATTAATGACATAACAAAAATCTTAAAACAACTGTAAAATGATGAATCACCGTGCCCAGGAATCCAGTGTTATAAACAGGAAGCACTTTAGAATACTGAAAAGCCAAAAACCTGGTACAAATTACAGTAAAAAAAAAATTCCCTTCTTCTTCGAGAACATATGATTGTAAAATAATTCCGGGCAAGGCAAAGGAAACAGCTGTCATAATTTTTTTTTGTATACTATGCACCAACTGATTATTAATTATAATTATAATAAAAATAATTGTTTTTATTAGAGAAATATATAATTATATATATATATATATATAATATACAATATTCTAAAATTAAATAATATATTTCAATATTAGATAAATGATTACCCTTTCCTACCAATAAGATTATTATTAATATTACTGTTATTCATTAAATATAAAAACAACCATCATTCATTGCCTAGGTACTACCGTAGTTAACAGCTGAGATTCCCTTTGGTTTCATATAAATGGAATTTAAATTAAACGTATGATGTCTCGCCACATTTTTTTTAAATCATTTTTATCTTGCGCTCGGATATCAGCATGATTCAGGAATCAATACTCTCTGGATTCGTAACTTCGTAGCTTCTGGGTTCGGGGAATCCCCAGAAACAGACGTCTCAGTGCCCCCTTCCCTGTCTAAGGCACACCTAACATAACAGGTTTTCCGAGATCTCCTTTCATAAACAATGATAGAACCATAACGCCCGAGTCCTTTTTTTTCTGAGAACCAAAATGGTTTATTTTGTATTAATCAATTTTTAAAAATACGGATTGTTTTCTGTAAAATTCATAATTGCAGAAAAAAAAATCTTTAATAAACAATCTCCTTTATTGGGATTCAATGAGGGGAAAAGTCTGTCGCAAGTAACTGAATAGTAACCATCAAACAGACTGAAATTAGATAGAGATATACTGGCCTAGATTCATTAACTGAGACAATGTATTTATTATTAATAATATTATTATTACTACCGTATTTGCTCAATTATAGGACGACCCTGATTATAAGATGGCCCCTCAAAATGTTAATATTAAATAAGAAAAAGAAAAGGCCTGAATATAAGACTACACTGTAGGGAAAAAAAAGTTTTACTAGTAAATATTAATTCACATGTAAACTATTTTTTCATATTTAATAAAAACAATGATTTAAAACATTTTTTTTTGTTTTTATTTCCTTTTATTTGCCACTCTGTCCCAGTTATGCACATCTGCCCCCCAGATATGCCTTATATGCAACTCTGCCCCCCAGAAATGCCTTATACCCCTATATGCCACTCTGCCTCCCTGACATGCATTTTAACCCCCTATTTGCCACTCCCCCAGGTATGCCTTATACCCCCTATATGCCACTCTGCCTCCAGAAAACCATTGAACTCCGCCCCATGCCACTCTTAACCCCCCCAATTTACCAGTGCATGCTTTACTTGTGACCCGTGCTTCAGACTCCCTGGTGTCTAGTGGGGCAGCCGGTGGAGGTCTGTGCGATGCAGACCTCCGCTGCTGGTGAACAGTACTTCTGCCGGTGCTATGACTGAGCACTGGCATCACATGATCTTCCGGTGCTCCACCATAGAAGCCCCGGCGGAAGTGCCGGCAGCAGCAGAGGCTGCCAGAGAGGAGGATCAGGGTCCCCTGCAGCGCTGTGGGGGATCTGGATCTCATTCTTATAATCAGAGCTCTATTTGTCTGATTATAAGACGGCCTCAAAAATAAGACGAGGGATATTTTTCAGAGCATTTGCTCTGGAAAAAGCCTTTGTCTTATAATCGAGCAAATACGGTATTATTCTTTTATAGCTCCAAAAATTTACACAGAGCTTCTTACAGTCCATGCACGCAAGGTTTATGACAAAACTAGAACTAACAGAATGTATCTCATTTATCTCATCTTTCCCAGTGCAATCTATGCAAACATTGCTCTTCAATTACTAGTGATAGATTTATCTCCGGCATTAAATCCAGCTCATTGCTTCTTGAAAGAGATTAGCTTTTTATTATGTAATAAGATCAACATCCAGCTGCTGGGGAAAACACAAGAAGGGGGATTTTCTTCTCGATACTTTCTTGTGTTATCAATAATGCATTCTATGTGCGGATTGCTCCAACACGGAATCCAGTCCATTGTGTATAGTTTCAGAGCAATGTGTCAGCGGGACTACCCCGGTATCCTGTTAGACAACTCTTATGCAGATGAAAAACAGAGCTCAGCAAAATGTTTATTAAATGTACGAAAGAAACACTTAACATGCGTCTCCAATCTTCTGGAGTGGATACATGTTAGTCCCACCGAAAACGGTTGATCCATCTGTTCTGTTGGAGGAAAGAGGAGATGTGATTAAAACGTTTAAATACTAAGGGATCTAACAAAGTACAGGGGGGAAGAAATGTTAGAACAAGTCATAATCTACAACTAGAGGGTCAGGGGCTTAGATGTAATGTAAGGAAACTTAAATTAGTGAGAAGGTGGAAGCCTGCGTTGGTTTAGACCAATGGTAGAAGGACGTAAAACAATTATAAGGCAATTTGGCTTATTGTTTATTTCTTTAGTAAAACTCTTTGTGTCAATACTGTTCTGTCTCTTATTAAAGGCATGTTTTGAAGTAATGTGCACCTTCAAAGACCCTGTTCTTATGGGCTGAGGGGTTAATCTGTTAGCTCTACCATGGAAGCGTCAATATTAACAATCAGGTTGTAAGGAGTGAGGGTGATGACGGGTTTGTCCCTCAAAACACAAATTGTTAATATCAGAGTTTTTACTGTCAACGATTGTCAACCCTTTTTCATGAGAGATTAGTCACTAAGTTTGAAACAAATGACACTATGTGACCAAAAGTCATGTGTGGCCATCACAGCTTCTGTATATATGCTTGTTGGACATCCCATTCCAAAACCATGGCCATTACAATGGAATTGGTGACCACTTTGCAGCTATAACAGCGTCCACATTTCTGGGAAGAATTTCCACAATATTTTCGAGTGCTTTGTGGGAATTTTTGCAGTACATTCATCCAGTAGAGCATTTGTGAGGTCTCCATTCCGGTTCATCCCAAAGGTGTTCAATGGGGTTGAGGTCAGGGATCTGCGGTGGGCCAACCGAACTGAAAAAAAAGCCTTATTGCAAATTTTACATGTAATTTCACAAAAAGCCATTAGTATGGTTAGAGTAAATAGGACCTTGGGCAGCATCCTCCCCAGCATTCAAGTCAATATAGACTGAGCGCTGCTGCACTGGGCATGTTAATGTGATCTTCCTGATACCCCCTGTGTCCTAGCCCAGAGCCCTCTTTAGATCCACCTCCTGGTCGCCATACAGTGCATACTCTTCATGCAGTCAATTAAGCTACATCCCAACTTGTCACCCAATTGGGCATCTGTCTTTAGTAAAGCTTGATAGGGACTGCCACCCCCAGTAGCATACCTAAAGGGGACCAGTGAAATCTGCAAGAGAGGTAATAGGGTGCAGGAGAGTGAATTGGTAAATGAATGGGGCAGAAATGGGATAGGCAGGCTGTTTAGGGGTGCAGAGGTGGCACAGGCAGGCTGTTTTATGGGCAGAGGCCTACCACGTCAATGTCTGGCTTAGTGCATAGTGATAGGGGCTATGCTGCACTACCATCAATGTCTGGCTTAGTATATAGCAATGGGAGTTATGTTGTACCATTTATATGTTCAGTAAATGTTTCTTATTTAATTTATTTCTAAGTTAATTATTTTTTCAGATTTCTAGTTTTTTCCAGTTGGCATACAGTTTACAAATTTGCAAAATAAATATTCTTGCCAACATTCTTTTTTTTTGGGGGGGCGGCATATATAGGATCCACCCAGGGTGCCAAATAAGACAAATTAGACCACCGTGATAACGTTGGTGTAGTTTGGCTCTAGTTTTAAAAGTTATGTAATAGGTAAAGCAGGTTAGTTTCTTTTCTCTGACTAGCTTAGTTGCTGTCTATACAAGCTGAGTAGTTTCCTTTTCATAACCGTTTGGCTATTATCAGGTTTTTTTTTGTCTGCTATGACAGAAATGAAAGGTTTTGTTTCTTTTGAAAAGGTATAAGTTATGTTTGATGGGTTTTATATGTAACTTAGTATTATGACAGTTATTGGTTTTGTGTTTCAGTGTCGTTTAGTATGACATTGTTAAGCAGCTGCTCCTTTGTTCATAACAACGTTATTTATGTTTTGTCTTTTAAAATGCAGAATTCGGTAAGCAGGTCATCATCTAAAATTGCACATGCCTGGGCTCTATTTCTATTATATATTATTACGTACAGCACCACCATATCGTGCTGCGCAGTACGAGTAAACCGGACATAACAAGTAGTTCATAACCTTTTATACATTACAGAGAGAAAAGCTACAAGGATCTTATAATCTAGAACATTTTGTTTCTTTTATCCTAATTATCTTAATACATTCTAATTCATAGATGTGCCAACCCACACACTATATACGGTAACTTGTTTACTTAGTATAATACATTATTAAAAATATTAAAATCATGATTCATTGTATTAATTATTACATTATTCTAAATAATATAAAATAAAATAATACCCGTTGTTTTGCCTTGAGCCATTCATGACCTCTGCCATCTTGCTGCCACATCACGTTATCACATACCACCCATACCCCCGGTGAACCAGGATGTAGAGTGTCACTCAAACTGGTAGCGTTACTGTGCATGCGCAAATTCTGAGCATGTGTAGTCAGGGCCGGCCTTAGGGATGTTAAATAAAGTTAAAACAAATGTTTCAATTTAAGTACCGGGTAGGGGCGCCGAGTGGTCGTGAAGTTTTGCAGCAACCGCTCAGCGCCCCTCACTCTTCGTGACTCCGTCACGGTGCCGGCATTTCATGCTGAGCGGCAACAAGGTAAGTAAGGATAGGGAGAAGGGGCAGAGGAGGGGGCAGTGAGAAGGGACAGAGGAGGGGGCAGTGAGAAAGGGGCGGGGGGAGGCAGTGAGAAGGGGCAGAGTGGTGGGGGCACTGCTGACTGTTCTTGTTCTCAGACAAGACAATGAAATCAATCCCACTGGCCTGCTGAGCTCTACCTCTGTCGCGAAAAGGGCATGTTGGGGCAGCTCGATAGAGTGGCAAAATGGGGACTGTGCTGCACAGAGAGGAATAGTAGAGAGGCGTGTACGCTGCAACATTTCACGTACCCAATCTAGGACACCTTGGGGGGGGGCAAAGGGCAGGATGGGGCAGTCAATCACCCACCTACCTTACCTGAACAGACATAGATCTTAAATGGGTTGTCACTTCCCTGGGCCTGTCGGGGGAGATCAGAGGATCTCCTCAACCAGCCCATGTTCCCCATAACCGGCAAAGGTGGGACAGTGGGGGAGCTACCTGGGACAGCAGCACAGTGGCCAAAAACATGACTGACCCTCAAAAACAGGACTGCTGTGAGGTATGCTGCAGTCTAGTAAAACTGCAAAATGCCTGTCCCTTTGACCTCAAATTATGAAAAAGCTTTATATATCATATAACATATAAATGTATTGTTTTGTTTTGCTTTTATAGAAAAAGAAGTCCTGTTATATATATATATATATATATATATATATATATATTATATATAACATTTTATTTAATTATATATTTTATTGTGTTTTCCTATTTTTCAATTCTTATAACTTGGTGTACCGTATTCAAGAAATATAGCAAGGTATACATTTTAATCACGGTTATTTTTTCAATAAGTATTTATAGTAACATAAAAAACTCTGTTGACATCACACATCGAGGATAGTAAACTAGAACAGACTGCCTGTTTTATCCAAGGGCACAGAGTAGCTGCCACATCACGTGGCATTCTTATACTACCTGTAAAATGACTCTTAACTGACGTCAATCAATTAAAATAATTCATTATTACCATTAGAAGAATCCTAAAAGTACATTTCCACTGAATCTCTAGCGTGACTGCCACACCTGCCGTTGACCTGTGTTATCGAGAAAGTAGTTCAATTGAGAAATTAGCTCATTAGGAATGTGCGCAAAGCTTGACAAGAGTCATGTTTCCAAAACATGTACCTACATGTTATTGGAATAACATAGGTGGTGATGGTTGGCTAAGGTGTACAGTGAATACGCTCACAATACTGATGATTAAAATGTACATTGAACCTGAAAACCCTATGCCAGCCACCATGGGTCATTGCGAGGCAGAAACACAATAATCTGGATGTTTCTCAATTCTTTTTCTATCCATATGGATTTTAAGCGTGTGAGTGGAGACCTCTTCTAATGTACCGGTATTTCCTTGTCTCAGGCTATGAATTGTAGTTTTGTGATATCCCGTGGAATGGACCGTGTGAAGTGCGGTGTCAATGGATGGCACTACAGAAATAAAAAAGAATAATAATTCCACAAAGCTGTTCAACTGAAATGAGAATGTGAAAGCCATATATGAGTTTTTGGCACCACCTAGTGGAGAGAGGGAGAAAGAAAAGAAAGAAAGAAAGAAAGAAAGAAAGAACACACCATGCCTCTTTTTAATTTACTGTATCCAAACACGTTTTATTTATCTTTTCTTCTATATTATATTATATATAATGTAGCCCTTGATTAGTATGAATGACATATATATATATATATATATATATCTACAGAGCCGGTCTTAAGTGTTCTGGCGCCCTGTGCAGACTACTCCTCTGGCGCCCCCCATCCCAAAAAGAGGAAAAAAATCTCCCCCCTCTGCCCCTTCTCACTATCTACCCCATCTCCCTATCCTTACTTACCTTGTTGCCGGAGTCCTGCGGTGGGAGCGGGAGGCGTCCGTCTTTCCGTTCTGCCGCGGTGCGCGCTTCACAGCTGAGCGCCAGAATAATTCCGGCGCTCAGCATGAAACTTTATTTAACATGGAGGATGTTAAATAAAGTTAAAAAAACCCCCAGATGTTTCAATTTAAGTCCCGGGCATGGCAGTGTACATTTCTCACATAGGCAGTGCTGTAATGAGGCATATAACAAAACCGGCCATCTCTGATCTCCCCAACCATCCCATTTACACCATGGTGTCTGTGCTGAGCCATCGCAGCCTCCATACACCGCATTAAAAGGCACTTTATGCCCTTAAGTTACGGAGTGCCGGGATGTTACATCATAACCCAGTGCTCCGCAGAGAGGACAGCGGCATTCTGGGAACTCTCCGGATTTTGCCCAGCGTCTCCGGGTGAAGTATCGCTTCTCCAGGTCACTTGCCCCACCCACCTGCCCTCTGACACTTGCATAGGACCGCCCACTGACATCAGTTGGGCCACCCACAGAAATTAGCAGGACCGCCCAGTGATGTGGGCCGACCCTCATCTTGCATGGACCATGAACAGTGGTCGTGGCAGGGACGGCTGAGGGTGCTGCACATGGGAAACGACCACGCTAAATACATCACTGCACACACACAAAACATGTAACGGCTGAAAAAAATAACTTATTATATCCCATACCTCTCAACATTTAAAATGACCAAAAGGAGACTTAAATTTTAGCGTGGCTACGGGAACAGAGATTTACCAAGGCTTTTCATGTGACTTTGTAATTACGTATGTGTGCGGCGTTTAGAAGAATGTATTTTATTTACACAGTATAATGACTTTTAGGGCTGCAGAACCCTGTGATACCCTCGTACTCAACAAACATTCTGAGCTCCTTGAAAAGAGGGGCATCAGGAGGCAAAAGAGGGACTTTCCATTCTTAACAGGAATTTTAGGGTTCACTATTAGCCGCACTAACATATTTCTGTTCTAAAGATTTTGGCAGATGTAATTATACACTTTTGCCAAGAAACATTGATCTACCAATCGGCGTGGTTATATTTCTGTGTTTTTATGTGCGTTTTCACATGTTGCTTGCAAGTAAACAAAAAAAATGACTGTTAGACAACACATTATTACCTTACCCATGCTTTGAAAAACAAAAATACAAGAAAAGTTCCGGGAGCTAGTATTTTAGGCAGATTCACTGGGTTTTCTTTCATAAAATTTTCCATGACATCTTCACATTCCTAAATCACTTCATTTTTTAGCACTGCCTATTTTAACACTGGAAGAAATAAAGTTTAGGTGTCATTCATAAAGATTCCATCAGGGGGCGACATACTATGTCATAAATTACTTGTTTTCCAAACCTTTTTTGGCATGATAAAATCTTGCTTTTGGTAATTCCTGAGTAACAGTTTCTTGTGACTATAAGTTTATAAATAGAACATTTTCCACATTTATTCCTTACGAAATGGAGCTTCTAAGCTAATAATACGGATAGTGACTTATTTAAGTTGGGTGCTGTCCTAGGTTGTCCCCTTCCCTGCCGCGGTCTTCCATATCTCGGCACTCTATCTCTTAAAGCTGCGCAGCGCCGGGTACTGTTTAATATGGATGCTGTGCCGACTCTGCACGGTTATCCATAGCGTAAATGGACCGGCTGGGGAGGACTTCCTTGTACAGCTCAGTATGGGGTCAATAGACTCTGTGTTACATGAGCCTTCTGAGTCTCAGGGATACATTGTGGAGACAATTCTACATTAAGGCTTTGAGAGCCCACATAGCTTCAGAGCCCATAGGCCCCTGCAGCATGCCCAATGGATAATCCAGCGCTGCACACTAATATTTTAACAGTACCAAAGTTAACAGGACTGTTGAATGCTCAAGTACACATATGCATGCGCACTTATACACAGATATACACAATGTGGGCATACGTATAAACATTAGATGCACATAGATACACATATACACACACACCCACTACTTGGATTATATTAAATTATATTTAATATAATTATTAAGTAAAAAAAACACATCTGTAGTCACTACACATAGACGCACATATACATAAAAGCATACAAATACCTGTCCCTAAACATGTATAGATTCATTCTTGCAGAGAGAAGACTTTTAAGCATATTCCGTTCCATGGAGGTAGTACACTGACATGGTTTATAAATGTGTATAAGTGTGTTGCACAGTTTATAAATGTTTTGCATATGGGTGCGTGTGTTGATGTATCGTTATCCATAACAGATGCCCCATTATTTTTGCCTGTACCATACCTCCCATGTGTCTCTTTTTAGACTCAAGTCCCACTGAGCCTCCTTTGATGCCCCCTTTTTAGAATGTTATCTGGGTATGAGGGTATCACAGTATTCTTCAGCCTTCAAAGTCACAATCATGTGTATAAAATGGGTTTCTAAAATTAATTATGCAAAACGAAATACATTCTTCTTCTCAACACCCGACTCTGTTACACAAATACATAACAATTGGTCAATATGTCACATAAAAGGTTACAGGTCTAACCAGATCCCCCAAAACAAAAGTACCCCCCTAGACCACTTCTCAAACTTTGCATGAGAATCGAACATTTTTTTAATACACAAGGCCCTGAGCATCATTATTATCAACGCATGTAGCGTTTTGTGGAATAAAAAACCCATCAGTGTCGATGGTCCAGATTGTTCAAATCACAACAAGCCAGTCACGACAGCTCAACTGACGGACCCCTTTCGCCCCCATTTTGTAAAGTATATAAGGGGAGAGCATATAGAATACGGAATACTGTTGAGTGGGTGGTAGAGACGTATCATGCAGACCTTGACATTACAGAAACTAAAGAACATATGCTTGGAATGTAATTGGCGGTGCGCCCATCCAATATTAACAGACTGATGTAGAAATAGAGAAATGTTTTCCAGAACGTATGGTGTAAAAAATGCTCTTTTTTAAAAGAAATGAAGGAATGCCAGGACTATGGTACTCATAGCTGTTAGGTGGGGTGAGTGGTCCCATACATTGGGGACCTTGCCGTAGGACTTGAATGTGAAGATGATTGAATAGTTTGCTTTAACTAACTGAGGTCAGTAGTCAGGAATAAGAAAAGTAGACTTGTTTTCTGGACTGCAGATATGACAGGAATTTTTAGTTTAATCCCCCCTTCTGGGCTCATTTTTGGAACCCTTTCCTAAAAAAAGAGTCAAATCGCTGAGACTGAAATAAAGACCATCACTATTGATTGTTTTAAAGCAGGACTACTTGAAGCGTCATTTAAGTTAAAGAGACTATGATGTCAGGGATCTAAAATATTATCACTATTAGGACTCTTAGAGGGAAGAGCTCATGCCGTTGTACAGATCACTGGTGAGACCTCACTCGGAGTATTGTGTACAGTACTGGAGACCGGAGATCTCCAGAAGGATATAGAAATGTTGGAGAAGTGCAGAGAAGAGCGACTAAAATGGTTTATGGATTACAGGATAAACCTTACCAGGACAGGTTAAAGGATCCAGTGGCGTCGGCAGGGGGGGCCAGAGGGCCATGGCCCCCCTACATCATGCTGTGCCCTCCCAGTTGAAACGTCGTCTTTTTTTTTTTTTTAATAGACGCGGAGAAGAGAGGTGCCGAGCGGAATAGGTTGTGCTGAGGAATACGTTTTCAGCAACCGTTCGGCGCCTCTCACTCTTCTTTGCGAGGCCTCTGCCTTGGTCTTGGTGCCGGCATTTCAAGCTGAGTGCCAGAATATGATGTCAAATCCGGCGCTCAGCAGTGAA